>PVIU01007530.1:0-43768 GCA_004026605.1 Ondatra zibethicus
TGATCTGTTATCTCATAAAGGACCAATGCCTTTGTGTTGTCAGAACTATGCTTGCAGATATGCTAAGTTCAAATGTGATTCATCTACAATGGCAAGCTTTATTGAGCCCCTTGTATGTGTTAGAAGCTTAATCCAAAAGCAAGTAACTAAAAACAAATAAAGGTTGCTTAAATCATGTATACTTAATTGATAACAGTCAAAAAAAAAAAAAAGAAAACATTACAGGAAGCAGAGTCTGTTTTCTTCTTATCCTGGCTTTTAATAAAATTAAAGACAACTTTGATTCAGGGAAAAAAAAACAAAGTAAGTAAAGGAATGGATGACTGAGCATTGGGGTTATTTAATAATACAGCATAACTCAGCCCATCTCCCGGGATGTAGTTATCTAACTGGAGAACAGAGACTTAGCTCAATATTTATAATGATTAACTGGAAACATTCTCATAATTGACATTTTATACATGAAGACTATGATTGTAAAAGAATTAGCACACTCCTTGCAACATAGTTACAACATTGCCACTCAAGGATGATAGTATGTGATATTATGTGATGATGCAGGATCATCTTATTTCCAGAATCAGCAAAACTTAGCATTGGCTCCATGTCACATGTTTTGTTTTCTGAATAGTAGGAACTGAGTTCTAAGACTGGAGGGTGATTTAGAGGTCACTGGTCCATATCTCTCATTTTACCATGGGAGAAATTAAGCTGCAGAAATCTGAGATGTGATCAGCATTTTTTAAGTTGTTTGGAAGCAGAATCAAAATAACAATATGTAGGATGAGGCTCCCGAATCATCTTGCTTCTTTATCTACCTCTGAAGTAAAAAGAGAAGGCCCCTAAGGGACTTCTAAGTGGCAGGCTCTAGCTGTTGTTCTATTGTTCACTCATAATTTCTCAAATTGGCTTCATCAAAGAATCTGACAGATACCTGTATAACATACGAGTGACAATGCCTTTGACTATGTTACAAAGACATCAACTTATTTCTTTTTTTTTTTTAATTTTTTATTTATTTTTTTTTTAAAGTGAAAATGTATTTTAATAGATATCTACTGAAGAAGACTATAATGTTATGTTCTAATTCATACTCGTTCTTGGTTTTATGACATGGAAGGGTGTTCATAATTATCTTAAAGCATGTCATCAAATTTTTGCATCATTGACTTATTTTAAATTCAGTCCCATTAAAAATTAAATGCAATAAAATAATGAATTTCCTTGAATTTTCCTCAAACAATGAAACAGAAGATTCAAAGACGGAGATGAAATGGAAATTTCACAAATTATAAATTCTTTTCAGTCACTACAGATGCCTAATGGCTTGGACTTGTTCTGCTCATCTTTGATTCCTTTTCCTTTCCCTGAATCAACTTATTTCTTTACTTTCAAAATTGAGTTAAAAGGTACTGCCTGTTAGCTCTTAGCTTAAGACTTCTACCACAAATTTTCTAATGAAAGACAATGTACCAGTGCATGCTTATGTATTTAAAATGCACACATAAATTAACAACCCTTACGGTACTGTGCAATTTAAAGAATGGTAAGGTTGCAATTTCTGTGCTTTAGAGCAGAGTCTAACCTGTCTGGTTTTGTGTTATTTCTTTTCACCATGGGCTCTCAAACACTTGTTATTTAAACCTTTGGATGATACAAACTAATCAATAACATGGTGCTTTGTGCCAGAAAGTTCATGCAGGGAGCCAGTGTGCACCCTTTAAAGAAAAGTACAATTCAGAGGTTCAAGAATAACACTACAACTTGCCAGAAGGATGCCAAATTTAATCTTCAAGAGAGAGAAAATCATTTCTGTGATGTGTGGCAGTAAGACGGCTCTCCTCTCAAGTGGAGACTGACTCTTCATAATCAAAGTCAAGTTGAACATTGAAAACCAAGTCAGGGTAACTACTTCAGGTTGCATGAAAATTATTTTCATCCATGTGCACTGTAAGGAGAATAACTACAGAAATTGAGTGAGGTAGCTTTTAGATGAAGTCTCTCTGCTACACTGGGGAAGTCTCCCAAATTCAGAAGTAGAAAGCCCCTATTCTTTAGGAAGAGGAGAAATTATACATTCTATATTTGAGAATGTCAATCATAAGTGTGGCAGGACATGAGAAAATACAGTGCTAGGCATATAACTTATCAAAGAAAGCAAGCAATTATTAAAATTTTGGAGATTGTTGACATCATGAAAGATTTGTTTTACCTTTTTAATATTTATTTATTTATTATATATACAATATGTGTATGTCTGCAGGCCAGAAGAGGGCACCAGACCTCATTACAGATGGTTGTGAGCCACCATGTGGTTGCCAGGAATTAACTCAAGACCTTTGGAAGAGCAGGCAATGCTCTTAACCACTGAGCCATCTCTCTAGCTCTGTCTTTTTTTACATCACATATCATATAATTTCTGTTTTTGATGATGAAAATGATTTTTCCATAATTTGAAAAATACGAAAATGTTTATTAAATAAAAAAGGAACAAAATATGCTATGAGCATCAGTTTTATTTTATATTGGAAATACCTTGAACAATAGTTCTTAGATTGATTACATACTATAACAAAAAGCCAAGAATAGGTTAAAATATATACCCACAATTTAATTGTCAAGTAATTATCTAAAAGGTAGTGAGATCTTAGGACACTGCAGCTGATTTAGTTCTGCTGTCCATGAGCTAATGCATTTGACTAAAATGATGGTCTAATTTATTGTAATTTTGAGAGCTAAGTGAAAACAAATTTTACGGGTCAAATGTCAGGCTTCCTGTTTCAAATATTTCCATCCCCACAAGCTTGAATTCACATAGGCATAGTGAATACTCCTCATTATTTATTTGAAGAAAGACAATTTTTATTAATTTTACTCAAGATTTTCAATTCATGTCTATGCTTTCCTTCTTCTGATGCCTTAGCATTAGTTAGTACCTTGGTTTGCAAAAAGACGTTATTAAGTCATCACTATGTGTCTTGATCTTTCAGGACCTGAGGGGAATAGAATATTTAATCTCCCTTTCAAATGCAAGAACTATGTGTCTCAGATTTTATAGAATACTAATGTTGTGCCACTGTTCAGACTTAATAATTATGCAAACACTTAGGGTATTAAAAAAGCCACACAGTCACATGATATGCATTATATTGTAATAATATTAGATCACACACCCTCCTTCCCAAACATAACTCTTGATACAAATGGAAGAGAAGTGCTGTATCATTAATGCTAGACATTATGCTTGCTGTTTCTGAGGTTCCAGTATATTTTACTTCTTGGAGGGTTTGAATGATAATTCTTTGGAATAGATTTTGTTTAAAGCACAGTGTTTAGGGGTTGAAGATATAGTTGAGTGCTGAAGAGCACAAGCTACTGTTCTTGCAGAGCACCTGGGTTTGGTTCCCAGTACACAAGACAGCAGACATCTATCTAAATCAGTGCTAGGGAATCGATCTCCCTTTTACAGGGTCTACAGTACTGCACACTGGTGGTATAATTAATAAATATGTAGGTAAAACACTGATACAGATGAAAATGAAACAAATCCTACTGTCTAATAGTAATAAAATATATAGTTTTAAGACCCAGCATGAGAGACATCAGTTCTACTTGTGGGTAATGATAAGAGAAGCACACAACAAACAATAAGACTGACATCTCTATAAGGCTATACTTAGGAACTCACTTAATTTGAAGTTCTGAAATAATGTTTATATTATTTTTTTTGTTTAAAAAATCACATATTCATCTAAATGCTTCATATATATATTTAAGTGAAAAAATTTCTCTTTAATTTTTACAATTTAGACTTAAAATCTCACTACATATGAGCAGAGACATTTTGTAGCTCAATTTAACTACTGTATTGAAGTTTAATTGATACAGGAAGGACTGTACACTTGTATGTATTTGTGATGGTACTTTTGTATATCCGTCAATACCTGTGAAGCCATAAACCCAAACAGGATAAGCAACCACCTTAACCACGTTCTGAAGTATCCTTGCATCTTTTTGAGTTTTTATTTTTTAATTCATTTATTATTGGTAAGATACTTGATAATTATTTAACTTTAGACCACTAAAGTAAAAAACCCTTCCAATTTCCATGTGCCTCTAATTCTTAGCAGCTTCTGTTATAGTCTGTTAATTTATTGATGGACATACTTTAAAAAAAGATAATCCAATATTAATTAGTGTGTCTGTCTCTTATTTAGTATAATGCTGTTTATATTTGCTAATGTTACTACAGTGACAGCCTCAGCAGTGACTGTATAGTATTCTGTATCTGTGATATTTTCATTATCTATTTGTTGATAGACAATAACTGTTTCCCTGTCTTGCATCCTCTGAAAAGTATAATAATCACGGTAATCCATAAATCTCTTCTAAGTACCTATTTAAGTTCTCTTGGACCCACTGATTATCCAATAGTGAGATCACTGAGTCACATGGTACATCTATGTTCATTTTGGGGGAGAAAAACCACATTAGCTTCAGTAGCCCGAGTGTCTTTTGATGGAAGATGATCCCTGTCTGCTGAAAACTGAAGCTTCTTGTGGAGGTGTGAAGTTTATACTTATCTGTACATATAAAATTAAGTATTTAAGCATGTTAGAAATTATGCTGATTTAGTTAAATGGTGACAGAATGTCTTCTTCTATGATCCATGAAGTCATGAACCCCAGGAAGTTGGGTAGATCTCTGGAACCAGGTATAATTTCCTCCTGCTGAATGAGCCTAAATGAAATTAGATAGCTACTGGTTACGATGAAGATACAATAGCCACTACTACCCTTTTAAGGATAACTTGCCATGCTTGTCATTGTAGTTAAAATCATGATAAAAAAAAAAAACAGCTTCCAATGTTTTCTTTATGTGGGCACTAAGTGCTCTGAACTTTCCTCTTAGCACTGCTTTCATAGTGTCCCATAGGTTAGGGTATGTTTTTTATTTTCGTTGAATTCAAGGAAAACTTTAATTTCTTTCTTTATTTCTTGCAAATGGATGGAAATAGAAAACACTATCCTGAGTGAGGTAACCCAAACCCAAAAAGAGGATTATGGTATGTACTCACTCATTAGTGGACTCTAGCCATAAACAAAAGACATTAAGCTTATAGCTCACAAGCCTAGAGAAGCCAAATAGCAAAGTGAACCCTAAGAAAAACATATATAGATCTTCCTGGAAATTGGAAGCAAACAAGATTGCCGGGCAAAAGTTGGAAGCACGGGGGCGGGGATAAGGATAAGGGTAGGGGTGGAAGGTGGGGGAAGTGGAGAGGGGGAAGGAGAAGGGAGAAAGGAAGGACTAGGGAGAGATTGGGGGAGTGGGAGGGTAGAGATGAAGGAAAGGTGGATATTGGAGAAGGGAATAAGATATCTACATTAAAGGAGTCATTTTAGGATTGGCAAGATACTTGGCTCTAGAGGGATCCCAGGTGTCCATGGGGATGTCCCCAGCTAGGTACTTGGGCAGCAGAGGAGAGGGTGCCTGAACTAGTCTTGTCCCATAGTCACACTGATGAATATCTTGATCATCACCATAGAAATTTTGTCCAATGGATGGAGATAGAGACAGAGACCAACATTCACATCAGAGCAATGGATTGAGCTCCTAAGGTCCAGTCGAAGAGCAGAAGGTGGGAGAAGATGAGAAGGAAGTCAGGACCATGAG
Organism: Ondatra zibethicus; assembly: GCA_004026605.1. Classification (NCBI taxonomy): domain Eukaryota; kingdom Metazoa; phylum Chordata; class Mammalia; order Rodentia; family Cricetidae; genus Ondatra; species Ondatra zibethicus. The sequence continues at coordinate 5,677 of PVIU01007530.1, forward strand.
GGGTTGGTCCACCCACAGAGACAGTGTGCCTGATCTAATGGGAGCTCACCAAATCCAGCTGGACCAGGACTGAATGAGCATATGATCAAACCGGACTCTCTGAATGTGGCTGCCAATGGGCAATGACTGAGAAGCCATCAGTAATGGCACTAGCACCTATCTCTTCTGCATGTATTATCTTTTTGGGATCCTAGTCTATTTGGATGCACACCTTCCTTGGCCGGGATGGAGGGGGGAGGGCCTTGGACTTCCCACAGGGCAGGGTACCCTGCCCTCTCTTAAGGAAGCACGGGGAGGGAAGAGGGGTGGGGTGACTGGGATAAGGGGAAGAAGTGTAAATGTTTGAATGAAAAAAATAAAAGAATATGAAATAAAGCTTCCATTAATAGTGTCTCTTTTAATTTTTTTGAATGCTTTGTGGTTTTAGTATGAAAGTATATCATCTCCTAGATGCAGTATTTTCCTGTTTTTAGAATTATTTTTGATGTTTGTGAAGATGAAATAAGTCTTATAATTAATTTTTCCATTAGTTCATTGGTACTAGAAGTGCATGCAGTACAAGTCTTCTTTCCATTTATATATAGGAAGTAATTTCTTCCAAAAATTTTAGCTAATATTAATAAATTATATTTGAGATACTTTTATATAAATGTCCAATTGTCACCTGTCATGAAAAATATGTAAAATGATTAGTGAATTGATAGTTTTCTTTGTCTCTGTTGACAGACTGACACACACACACAATCACACACTCATACACTTACACACTCATTCAAACACATATTGTTTAGTAATGTATACAGTATTGTAATTGTAATGTGATTCTTTTCCATTCATTATTCTGTATCTAAAACATGAACATCTTTATCATTATGCATAATGTCATGTTAATATCAATGAGTGTGAACAATTAAATATCATTTTAAACATTCATCTAAAATACCTTTTATTCAATTAAACAGTATCAAAAGCAATATTTCTGCTTTACAAAAAAAATAGTGATTATTTCTGACTTTTATGTAGAGTTGTTCAATTCAGTGGTGTCAAATTAACATCAGTTTCAAAGGAAATAATTACATTGTCTTTCTGTCTCATGTCTCTGTACAGTGCCGAAATGATATCAGCAAAAGAATGATTCCATCCTCACCAGACTTGTGGAAAAATGTTTATCTATGTAACCTTGTAATTTTAATGTTTCACTTTATTCTGTGATTAGAAGATACGAAAACATGTAAAAAGCATGTAATGAAACATAGCGTAGTATTACTATGTAGCCAACTCCATTCTTAGGGTGTATGTTTTGCCCTTGAATCATAATCATATACTACTGTAACTTTTTGCAAAAGTAATAAAAATTTACAGTTCTTCAAATTAATTTGCCTATGTTGAGTTTTTATTCTTTGCTCAGCTTTTCATTTAAAAATTCCCAGTTTAAACTGTCACCATTATTGATACATGTTGAATCAATTCTCTGTTACTCCAAAGGTTAACTATAGAAAGTTTAGAAAAAAAATAAGCAGTAAGTCAGTAAGTAACTGAAAAGTTGTTATTAGAGATTTCCTACAGGACTGGTAAAATGCTGTTCACATCAATGGACTACACTGGGGAGAACATTATACAATTAAACATATTATACAATTATACACTTGTGTTTTAAGTGTCTGTCTCTTACATGTGTATGGGCTTAAACAGTGGCTAACCAAGAATAGATTGCACAAAGGAGGAATGGATAAAATTTAGTACCGGTTTTACAGAATACAAATGCCATGCAAAAAATCAGAGTTTATTTCACTTATACCTATGATATATAAAAGTACATATCCCTGGTGTAAATTCTCTATAATGATACAGAATATATTAGGATGAGTATACAACACATATATTTATGCAACTTATACAACAAGTATACAACTTAATGTGGAATAGGATTAAACATGTCTGTTACTAAAGCATCATTGTTTTTGCTCCATCAACATATCTCCTCAAATTTCATTTCATCTGTTGACTTTTTTTCCATTGAGCACATGGTCTGATATATATATAGCTAAATATTTAGATATTACTAAAACTTTATTACTAACTTTCTAATTTCTAATATTCTTTATCATATTCTTTTCTACATTTATGGTAATATCTCATCTATTTGAACATGTTCAGCAGCTCACACACCCAGATCAAGCCTTCATTTCTAGATATTATATGACTGCTGTTCCCTTTCATTATCCTAAATGATAGTGACCTCCTCAGAAATGACTTGTTATTTATTTATTTTTATCATGATCATTGTTCTCAAAAGTGGAACTGACATGGAGAGTCACTGGCTTTATGTAACACTATGAAGCCTATTTTGTTACGCTATTTCTCCTTTTAACCCAAAACCTATTGTTACAACTTCACACAATGGATTTGAATAGAATTAAAGATTTCTATAATTCAGTTTCATCCTTTACATTTTTTTTAAGATTCGTTCACATTTTCATATGTGATTTGTGTAAAATCTAAAGTCAAAATTCCTTTTTGTGTGAACTTTCTATTAAATCATTTTTTGGTCTACTTCTTCAAGTTCCATAGTGACTCGTTTTTCAGGGGAAGGATAAAGTTTTTTGATGTGGGATTCCCTTCTGTATGCTGTGAATATTACTGGTTAATAAAGAAACTGCTTTGGATCTATAGCAGAGCTATAGGGGAACAAAGCTAGGTGAGGAAAACTAAACGGAATGCTGGGAGAAAGTCGGGAGAGTCAGAGAGAAGCCATGGAGCTGCTGCCAGAGACAGACATGCTGAAAACTTGCTGGTAAACCACAACCTTGTGTGATGCACAGTTTAACAGAGATGAGCTAGTTTAGGATATAAGAAATATACTTAAGCTATTAGCCAAACAGTATTGCCAATAATATGGTTTCAGTGTGATTATTTTGGGGCTGAGCAGCCAGGAACCAACAAGCAGGCTCCTGCAATAGTTGTTTTTCATAAACTGAGCCAAAGTCCTTTCCCTTTTTAATAAAAGAAATGAAATAGGAATTCCTTTTTCTGTGTAGACTTTTAAATGGGGGGAAGTCGTATGTCTTTCATAGAGCTATTTATGAGAAGCCTTGTTGAGGATTTCACATATAGACCAACAGGCACATATACTCTTTTTTTTTCTATCCTCTCATATTACTTTTTAGAACTCCAGGTTGATTTTGAGCAAGAATAATTATAGTGAAGTTAGAAAGCTAATTTGTCACACTTGACAACACAAGACAAATAGAGATTTTCAGGTTAAAAGGGTTGGCTTTTTTCCCCTTAAAGAATGTGGGTTTTTTTCTCTTTATTTTTTTAAATTAAAAATAGAGACTATTAGGCAAGTTTTTTTTTAATTTCCTTTTACTTTCCCCACAATTCCTGTTGTGTACATCCATCTGCATGAAATTCAGCTTTCCTACCAGTTTCAAGGTGTGTTCTTGACCTGTCTTTTCTGTGGCATCCTCCTCTGGCAATGCTGTTCAACAGTCATGTTAGGCATCCACAGCCAGCACAGGCTTCCTTCTCATCATGGTGGTGTTTTTAAGTGGGATGACTTCTTTAAGAAATTCTGTTTTTAAAGCCAGTTTCTTATATAATAAAATTGTACAAAATTACTGTCTCTGAGAAATAACACTTCTTAAACTGAGCACAAAGACGTCTTTGTAAGCATCTTTGATGTTTTCCGGCAGCTCTTTCAAGGGGAATTAATGCTGATGACTTCCTGTATTTTAACATCTGACTGCTTCCAAGGCTTTCAAGTTGTTGCTTTATAAAAAGTTAAATTATTTTTGTATTCCTTTCCACTTTTGTTTATCTCCATATAGTTGTGCCTGCTTGTAGCAAGTTGAATTTATTTTTTTCCTTGTTGTTGTTTTGGATTGTTTGTTTCATTTTTAAAAGTGTAAGGCTTCAAAAGGGACATAGTCGTTGTCATGGAAAAAGCTCTTTGCAACCCCAGTGATGTTCAGTTGACACTCTGTGTCAAATTCTCCCTTCCTGATTTGTTGACCACTGTTTAGTGGTTAGTGCAGACTAGCTGCCATTAACCATGAGGGGCTTGAGGAAGGGGGTTAGCTATGTTGAATTCATTGAAAAGTTAAGGCACCCTCAAAATCAACATAGCTTGGTTTTGTTTTCCCTATCAGTGTCCTTTAAACAAGTCACTGTATAAGAGCTAAGTATGGTGTAGGAGGCACTTCTTTCTATGTGTTGCTTTCATTGGTTGAATAAAGAAACTGCCTTGGCCTTTTGATAGGGCAGAACTTAGATAAGTGGAGAGGATAGAACTGAATTTTGGGAGGAAGAAGGCAGAGACAGAGAGATGCCATGGAGCTCCTGCCTGAGACTGACACTGGTTAGAATCTTTCCCAGTAAGCCATGACCTTGTGGTGTTACACAGATTGGTAGAAATTGATTAAACCAAGATGTGAGAGTTAGCCAATAATAGGCTAGATATAATGGGCCAGGTGGTAATTTAATCAATACAATTTCTGTGTGATTATTTTGGGGGTTAAGCTAGCTGGGTGGCAGGGAGCCAGGAAGCCTGAACAAAGCCCGATCCCCAACAGCAGATTGGAACCTCAACATCGTCAACTGACTCCACGTAAAATCTGAGAGAGCTTCAAAATGAATACAGATTTTAACAGTTTTTGCTGTTTTCTGGTGGTGTGCCACAGAATGTTTTTCCGGACTCAGCAGGCATACAAAAAAAAAAAAAAAGCCTCGTGGTTTTAAAACACGGCTTCCTGGACTGTGCCGCCAGTGCTAACTCTAGCAATGAAGCATTTCAATGGCTTTTGTGGGGCTGGATGTTTTTGTCCCTGCTCAGGATCGGGAAGAAACTACTCTGAGACCATGCCAATGGCTCAGTGCTCCCCGCCTGGGCAGGCAGCAGGATCAGGTCGACTAGACATACACAAGCAGGAGAGCATGGCAGATTCCTGCTGCCATACAAAGATGTTTCCAGGCTGTGCAGTACTCTGCATGGCAGATTTGGCTTAAGTCAAATCAAATGAGTTTATGTGCTGCACGCTCATTCTCGGAGTTAAAGTGTCGAGTGTGACTCCTACCTGGCAGCCCCAGAGCTAGCAGAAATGTTAAGTCTACCATTTTGAAATTGGAGAGAGGCGGAGCCAACATCCAGAGCAGCTGCAACAAAGCTCCTTAGTATTTTAAAAGCTCTTCAAACAGTAGAGAATTAAATACAATGCAATAGGACAGATTCAGACATAAGTGACCTCTAAATGGGTCACAATGTTGGATAAATGCACATAGGCTTGGGGGAGAAAATAAAAAGAGTATATAGAGTCATAAACTAGCTTGAACTAATGGGAGCTCACAAAATCCAGCTGCACTGGGACTGAATGACCATATGATCAAACTGGACTCTATGAATGTGGCTGCCAATGGGGGTAGACTGAGAGCCATCAACAATGACACTAGGACCTATCTCTTCTGCATGTATTATCTTTTTGGGAACCTAGTCTATTTGGATGCACACCTTCCTAGGCTGGGATGGAGGGGGGAGGGCCTTGGACTTCCCACAGGGCAGGGCACCATGCCTTCTTTTAAGAAAGCAGAGGGAGGGAGAAGGGGTGGGAAGGAGCAGGAGGGGACTTGGAGAAGGGTAGGAAATATAAATTTTTTTTGAAAGAAAAAAATAAAAGAATATAGATTATTAAAAATGAATAAAATAAAGTTAATGCCTTTACAAAAGGTAAAGTCTTTAAAGAGACAGACAGCACAAATATTAATAGATTAAAAAGAGTAAGGAAAATAAGCCACGTAAAAATAGAAAATTCATAGAGAGTCTGGATTCTGTATATTATTGTCTTTTCTTTGAATTTTTTGACTGTTAAGGAGCTAAGTATAGAGAGACGATTCATTGTATGGCTGATAAGCCAAACCAGCATGTATATTATAAAAGTATCTTGACTTCAAAATTTGGGTCTAAGGATATGATGCTTTGGAAAAGAGGTTCTTCTTTTGTTTTCACAGAAGATGAGACCCTATGGATTGCTTCTAGACCAATATGGTATGATAGACCATGCCCTCCTGAAAGGTGGCTGTAAACACCCTCAAAAAATTACTTCACTCAACTGCCGACTGAGATGAACCTAACATACAGGATACTCCATGAAAGAACTAATTAACACTGCTGCCATACAGCACGAAGCAGTTCTGAGAGAAAAAACTATGCCCATATTCCCAAGCATTGTTTAAAAATGTTCTCCTACATTTAAAGGAGGATATGATATAGATATGAATAATTTGCATTGGTATGGATTTGCTTTATTGATATAAATTTAAGGTCAATTTTGTATATGTATTTCTGATCTTGATTAAGGTATTGTGATTGTATAGTTCATTTAAAAATGTAATGTATAATTAGGGATTATAGGTTGTTAATGGATAATCATCTATAATAGTCAAGTTTGTAGTCGTGTTAGTTAGATTTTTCTAGATGTGCATAGATAAATTTCAGATAGGTATTCTTCATATCTTTCAAAGACTACAGAATATGGCATTTAAGATGTTTTAGTAACTTAGGACTTTCATGACAATAAGACATATCTGCTCCTGGCAGCATCAAGCTACTGCCTGAAGAAGATGGGCATCGAAGCGGCTCCTTATGGCGTTTGCTACCCATTTGGGCAAGAAACTGCTCTTGCCTGGGCTGCTTAACTGGACATAAAGAATCTGCAGATAGATGGCTGCTGAACTTGCCAAAGGTGAGATGATCCTTCAGGGTTTCTGTGTCATGAAAGAGTCTGTGATACATTCTGCAGGACACAGAAGAAAGTGAATGAACTGTCTTTAAAATTTCCTGCTTCATGGGAATGTCTGCTGAATACTATGGGCCTATAGGCTGAAGATGGATGCCCCAATGGTACAGAAGAACTTTGGGTAACTGTACAGGCAGTGAGATGTCTCTTTCATTTCTAGAGTTTTGGAAGTGGCTTATAATATACTTCCTGTTTACTTAAGTAATATTATCTCCTTCTGGAGTCTTTGATAGAGTTGGAGAATTTATAGATATAGTTTTCCTTAGTTATGATAAAATATAAAGTAGATATAAATATTGTCACTGTAATTCTTGCTTGATAACTGTTTTGTTATATGTAATTTTACTATGTTAAAGTGAAAGCCTTTTTTTGTTTAAACAGAAAAGGGGAAATGGTGTATGAGGTCCTTCTTTCTATGTGTTCCTTTCATTGGTTGAATAAAGAAACTGCCTTGGCCTTTTGATAGAGCAGAACTTAGATAAGTGGGGAGGACAGAACTGAATTCTGGGAGGAAGAAGGCAGAGACAGAGAGATGCCATGAAGCTCCTGCCTGAGACCGACACTGGTTAGAATCTTTCCCAGTAAGCCATGACCTTGTGGTGTTACACAGATTGGTAGAAATGGGTTAAATCAAGATGTGAGAGTGAGCCAATAATAAGCTAGAGATAATGGGCCAGGCAGTAATTTAATCAATACAGTTTCTGTGTGATTATTTTGGTGGTAAATTAGAGCTGGGCACCCAGGAGCTGGGTGGCTGGAACAAAGGACCCCACTCCCCTTCAATGTAAGTATTTTCACATATCCCCAAAGGCTGCTCAGCAAAGTTTGGACAAATGATTCAATTATCAGACTTTTAACTATTTCTGGTAATGTCTCTTGTCTCTCTGTTCATCAAACAATGGTACATACAATACAAATGAAGACTTCTCCAGTCCTTTACCCTAGAGAAAAGCAAACAAATAAATCCTAAGTATCCTTTTATATAGAGAATATTAAATGTGAAAATTTGACCAATATTGAAATATATATATGTATTATAACTCTAAGTATTTATACATGTCAGTGTGTGTCAGATTATTTTATTTATATTTTGAAATATTATCTATTACAGTAAAACCAGAATGTGATTGCTTGTTCATATTTGTCTGTAATTATGACTATATTTGTCAGATCATACAAATATTCTAATTTTGTTTATTGAATATGAATTTCTTACATTGATAACATTCACTATTCTGTCATATTCATAATATTTACTATTATTCTGGAATCTATAGCATCTATAACATATATTTTTGATTTGGGATAGCCTTCTGTATATGTAGTGCCTTATTGATTGATGAAGAAAGCTGTTTAGGCCAGTGGCTTAACAGAGTAAAGCCAGGTAGGGAATCCAAACACAGATAGAGAGAGAGTAGGCAGAGTCAAGAAGATTCCATGTAGCTGCAGAAGGAGAGAGAAGCTGGAATCTTACTGGTTAATCACAGCTTTATGGAAATAAATCAATTAAGAGAAATGTGTTAATTTAAGATGTAAGAGCTAACTAGAAATATACCTGAGCCATCAGCCAAACAATGTTGCAAATAATATAGTTTCTGTGTGATTATTTGGCTCTGGATGACAGGGAAACAATGGTACAATCTCTGTTTACATATTTTATGTTATAATATATAACATACACATGAATTTGAACTCCAGTGTGTTAATTTTCTTGAATATAAAAATCACTTATAATAATTGTTAATACACATCTCCCAGTTGCAGTTTAGCCCATAAAATCATAACTCCTAGGAAAAAATCCTTGTTTTCCATGTCTTTCATGATCACATCAGGAAGAATGTCAGTCATTGTGTCCTAGCCACACAACCTAACCTGGCTCAGTGATTACTAATTACTCATTGACACCTTCTCACCTTCCCAAACTCTTCTCTTGGGACTCCTGTCCTCTGTGTTTAAACCTTTCAGCACAAGGCCATCCTCTGGGGAAATTCTTTCATGTCTTATACTTGATATCGCTTCTTTTTTTTTTTTAAATTTAGTTTTGACAACTTTACCCAGGAACACTGTTTTCAATGTTCTCTCCCTCTTTACCCATACTCCAATTTCTCCCATTTTCCTCCAACTTATTCTCAAGTTCATAGTCTCTTATTCTTGAATTATCATTTAATAAATACAACCTGCTGAGATCAATTAATGTTGATCATATGTGTCTAGTGCTGACCTTTTAGGATTGAGTAACCTATCAAAGGCTCATATCTGGAGAAAATTGATATTCCCTCTCCCCAGCAGCAGTGATACACCTGTAGCTCTTTTTTTAATCTACAGGCTGGGCCTTGTGAGAATTGTTTCATCCATATAAGTTTGTAAACTGGTATGGCTTTTTAGATCTTGTTTAGGCAAAGATATTGAGATTTGCTGGGTCTAGCTTCTCTGTCATGTGTAGAAGATAATACCTCACAGTATACATGCTGGTTTTCTGGATCTTTCTGCCCCCTTTATACAACATTACCATAGATGTAGGTTTGGAAGTTATGTTTTTTTTTTTTTTTTTTTTTGGAGAAGTAGTGGTTTTCTGTAATGGCTTCTTCTTATACTATTCTTTCTTTCTATTTATTCCTTGTGTCTTTCACATCATTCATTTCAATTCCATTTGTTTCCCATCCATTCATTTCTGCTATCTATCCTTTCAACCTCTCCCTGGAAAAATAAAATAAAATTTAAGAGGAAAAAAAAAGATTTTTTAAAAAGGAAATGGAAAAACCAGTCTTGTCATGGAAGCTCTAGTGTGGCACAGTGAGCCCCAAAGTAAGTCTTTTTATCCATACATCTTTCTTTGCAAGTTCTCATTGCCAAGAGTCATTGGTCTGACTCAAGGCCTCTGGTTTCTCCTCTACTTTCTTGTGGGGCCCTCACTGTGTCTCAGTCATTAAAGACTAGCCTCAAAACCACAAGCAACACGATGATTTATTCCTAATATGAGTCTACTGATTCCCATTTGTCATCAAATTCCTTTCGTTCTTTTGGTTAAACTGCAAAAGTCAGCCTCTCTAGTGACTTCACTAAGCCTAAAATTAGAGAGCACATATTGATAACATGGCTAGGAGCTTTTTGAGTTGTTGTCCTGAATATGTGCTTGTTTAAGACTTTACTCATATTCCTTTTTTGGTTGTTCTCATGATCACGTGTGCTTAGGTGTTTTGATGGTCCACAGTTTACACACTTGGTTGAGAGTAGTTTCTTGTCCAGGCTTGCAGATATGTCTTCTAGAAGAGCAGCAAGCACTCATAACCACTGAATCATCTCTCTTACCCCAAAAATGTCTTATTGATGGTGCTTAGCAACTCTTGCATCAAATTCTATTTGTATGACCTCCTTGCATTTTTTCTTTATCTTCATTCTCCTCTCATATAATACATCCTAACCACAGCTTCCTCTTTGTCAGATCAACTCCTCCTCTGTTTCTCTTCAGAAAAGAGCAAGCCTTCCAGGGATATCAGCCAAACACAGGATAGCAAATGCAGTAAGACTGGGCACAATCCCTCACATCAAGGCTGGATAAGACAACTCAGTAGAAGGAAAAGGGTTCCAAGAGCAGCCAAAAGAATCGGTGACACCACCACCTCCACTGTTAGGAGTCCCACAGAAACCCCAAGCTAAACAACCACAGCATGATGCAAAACCACACAGGCTCCATGGTTGCTGCTTCAAACTCTGTGAGTCCCTAAGAGGCTTGCTTAGTTGATTCTGTGGGCTATGTTCTTCTGGTATCCTCCACCCTTCTCACTCCTACAATTCTTCTGTCCCTTCTTCTTCAGGGTTCTTCAAGTGCCAGCTAACGTTTGACTGTGGTTCTTTATATCTATCTGCTTCCATCAGCTGCTGGAGGAAGCCTTTCTGATGACAATTGGGTTAGGCCACAGATCTATGAGTATAGCACAGTATCTTTAGAAATCATTTCATTTGCTTTTAATGTGTGTGGGGGGGTGGGGGGGTGTCAGTTATGTTTGGTTTTGCCCCATGTCTCTGAAGCACCCAGATTATTGATCCTGGCCACCATGTAGTGTCCAGCGTGGACTACTTCATTTCTCTGTCTGCTGGAAATCAGGGCTGTGTGATAACTGGATTAATAATTGTCCCGTAACGGTGTCAGAACTATCACAGGATTTGGTTTATCAAGTTCAATTCATTTTTATCTTGTGGAAATGAACACTGACTCATATCGCATGGCCCCATTTAAAATCCCATTTTCTATTCCTGGTCAGTGTTTTTTAGTTTAAAAGTAGAAGTGAGAGGAAGTCTACAGCAGTGCCTGCCAGGGTGTCAGCTGCATTTCCCCTTCCTTCTAAGGAGAGAGTGTGACGATCAAGGTCAGACACCACATGTCAGCCTAGCTTAAATAACGAGGAACATATGCTGGAACCACAAGCATTTCAAAGATGCTTTTCCCATCTTTGTCCTGAGTGTCCATCAGGATTCCCGACTTCCCATATCAATCAGACTTCTTCATACCTTTGCTTAAGAAGTCACTCAGCTCTATATTCCCTTCTCCTCTTCAGGGTATCAATATGTTGTTGTACATTTGATTTTTTAAAATTTCCAAACTAATAATATATTAACAGCAGTAATGCTTCCTAATGACCCATGGTAATTTTTTTATGTGTTTTCTTGCTTGTTTTTTTCCCCCTCATTTTCTCCTTTGAAATAGGGTTTAGCCATCCAGTCAGTATTTTCTCTCTCTCTGGAAAGCAGGACTGATAGCCTGAGATAAGAGAAGCTGCCCCTTTTCTTCTTCTACAAAAAAGTCCTTTGCGTGTCCAAAAAAGTATTCTTCATACTCACAACAGAGCAGATGTTCTAGAGAACCAGTGAACAGAAGATGACTGTTTCATGACTCGAGCCACGAGCTCTTGCTGGGCATGCATAGCTGATGGTCAGAGTCTGCCAGGACACACTAGATCAGAACAAGAGAGGCTAAAAGGAAAAATAACAGCTAAAGTACACTTAACCTCTTTTGCTTTAGTTCATAGCAATTAGAAAATATTCAACATACTTTCTGCATGTACTAAAAAATGTCCCAAGCCTATCTCCCCTACAGTAGTAAATCCTCCCTTCCCCACTCATTTTATTTGCAGTGGTGTTTTTTGTTTAATTGTTTATATAAAAAGATTACACATTTGAAGAAACCTTGCAAGGCTTTTACTCATATGATCCTCTTCTACTTACTAAAACCTTCCCACATGTCCTGCTTGAGAAACTGAGTATACACTGAGACTTAAAGTGTTTAAGTTATTTACATCCTTACCTCCAAACCAAATGTGAAATCCAGGCCAAGGTGGTAGACTACATTATTTCTGAGTCTCATGCTTCTCACTTCATTACAAAGCCTTTATGTTTGGTATGGGTGTAACTTACAATAACCATTCTACTACCCTGAAAGACTTCACTTTCTTTTTATGGGGATTTTCCTCGATGAAATAGGATTCTTGTTGTGATAAATTTTTGAGAAAGGTGCATGGACAATCAGATAATGTATATGTATATTTGTTTGTGTGTCTGTGCCAGTGTGTCTGTGTGTTCTACCTTTCTTTCTAAGTGTGTGTTCTTTATATTCTTCCATATATGTGCATGTGCATATGTAGATGTATTAAAATCTCATGGCTACATATCTGTATTTACCTAGTCATTTTTATTACAATTATAGAGTTTATTTCTTCTTTAAAGTCACTAGTCCTGTTTCCTATCTCCCTTAAAACACATCAAATTTCCCTGCTCCTCCAATGTTATATCTTTTGCCCTGTTGTCTCACATAATTTGTATCTTCAAGAGTGAGTGAAAAATTTGCTGCCTTTCAAAGGATTATCAAATAATGGAGAAATCATTTAAAAGCAGATATGTGGGGTAGTAACAAATGCTATGTAAGACATTTTGAAAATTACTAAGTCTGCATATATATATATATATAAGTCTGCATATATATATAAGTCTGCATATATATATATATATATATATATATATATATATATATATATATATATGTCTGCCTATATAAGGCCTCATGTGTATGGACATTTGTTCTGAGAAATGAAATTTTCTAAGCTTTTTATATTCCTTTAAATGACAAGTTTCAATATATTCTGGTCACTTTACTTGCTTGGTTTGCAAATGTATTTGATGGACAGCAAATGCTATCCTGTTTTAGTAAAAACTAACCTTGGATTAGATTAAATTAAAGTTGGAGAATGCATCATAAGACTTAGTATAAAACAGTCTCTGTAAACCCTTCCAAAATGAGCCTGTAATCACTGGGTGGGGTTTAGCTCTCTGATAAACTGACAGTTATTTTTTTTTATTGGAAACAAATTTTATTTAATATCACTGTAAAGCAAAGGCATCTTTATATTACCATAGTCTTGCAAAAAAATTCGGAAAAGATATGAGAAGTACAAAATGGAAGGCACAAGAGTTCACATTTGTATACCACACGATAATTCACAAGCCAAGTCTAAAGGAATTCACTGATACACTGTCAGCCTTGATAAGGGGGTTGCATAAAGTTTTATCATAGATACACAAGAGAGATATGCACTTCCACAGGCTAGCTATAACCAGTTTTTAAAAAAGGAGAAAATAATTGTGTTGATAAAAAATTAAAAAAATAAATACATATTTAACAAACTACATTGAAAGACCTTATGAAGTAAATTATACCCCATTTTAGGGATAGGAAAGTAAAATTCTTCAATTAAACTCAATGTGATCTCAGTTAAACTCAAAGCTTTTTTTTCATGAGAAATAAACTCATGGTAAATTCTATGTGAAAGAACAAAATATAGCTAAAATCCTTGTAAGTTATGTATAAAACACATGCAAGATAATTCAGAGAAATGAAGAAGGCTGTGGGGGCTGGTGGGATGGCTGATAGGTAAAGGTGCTTGTGGCTAAGTGACTAGGTTCAGTAACTGAGTCCAACATGGTAGAAGTAGGGAGCCACTCCCACAGATTGTATACCAATGGCCATGTATACATGGCTCTGACACCCTCCAGCATAAGCTCATATATCACAAGGCTATACAGTGTGAGAGAGTGATGCTCAGAGCGCATGAATCATGTAATGCTGTGAAGGGAAATGACTCGAGATGGAAACTTTAAAATATTCTGCATGAATTAGAAGTAACCAGGACCTATCTCTTCTGCATGTATTAACTTTTTGAGAACCGAGTCTTTTTGAAAGCACTCCTTCCTAGACCAGGAGGGATGGGGGTGGGCCTTGGACTTCCAACAGGGCACGGCACCATGCCCTCTTTCAAGGAAGAAGGGGGAGGGAGGAGGGGTGGGGGGTAGTGGGAGGGGACCGGGAGAAGGGGAAGAAAGGAAAAAAATTTTTTTTATCTTTAATTATGTTCTTGAATGGAAAAAATAAAACAAAACAATGTATGGAAAAAAAAGAAACATATATGATAAGAAATATATGCTTTATATTTTCCAAAAAAAATGCATTTTGATTACTCTCCTCCCCCTTTATCTCCAACAACTTTTTATCTATGTATATAAATTCATGTAAAATGGAAAAATGTTATAATTGCATTACTAATTTCCTTTATCCTTTATACACACTCAACTTATCTTTCTTTTAACTCATTAAGTGCTTAAAAATAGAAAAGTTGACAAAACTAAAATTTGGAGTTTCCCCACTTACTGATTACTTCTAATTAAACTGACAGTTATTACACCAAGTACTAGAATACACTGAAACTAAACCAGGGTTCCTCAGTGCTCTATGACAAAGGATAAGAGAGAGAGTATATGTATTCCAGTTGTCACCATGTGAAATGCTATGGGTTCAATATTCCTTATCAAAAATGTTTGAGACAAGAAATGTTTTGGATCTTATAGTTTGTTCTTTTCAAGTTTTGCAATATTGGCATATCCATGATGACCTATGTTGGCTAGAATCCAAATCTTAGCATGACATTCATCTATGTTGTGTGGATAGGTTATACGCCTGGGGCAGATGGTAATGTTTTCTAGCACATTCTTAGTTCCACTTTGCAATTTTCCTTTCCATAATGTTGTACCTTTTACATTGTCGACCAGAAATTGTTCTTCTTCCCTTATATTTCATTTATTTAATTACACTCTTTGCATTTTATTGGAATATTATTTAGCTTCAAACTATCATCATTTTCTCTCATTTGTTTCTTTTTTTCTCTTTCTTTCATTTGTTTTCTTTTTGTTTTTTCATTGGTTCTCAGTCATTCTACCTCTTATGAATTGTATCATTGAATGTATTAGCCTCTAGCTTCACAGAAACATCAAATTTCTTTGTAGATTTTTCTTTCCAAAGCAAAGGGGAATTTGTTTCTTTGTCCTCCTTATCTTATGGAAAAACTTAAAATTGATCACATACTTCTTTACTGAATTAGCCTGTTTAAAGTCATAATTTGAGAGAACCATTAATTGATGGCCATTTGATTTGATCAAACATGAAATATAGTCCTTTCAGACCTTTTACCTACATAATACCAACCGGCATGCCTGATGTATATTGTACAGCTCCTACTTTGTACTGCTAGTCAAGATTTTGACAATACTCTTTTCCTTTTAACAATTTTTTCCTCTCAGCTCTTTCACAAAACATGTGTATTGGGACTATTGACCATGTAACAGATATTTTCATAGGCATTTTAAAATAGAGTCATGTCCATTTTAATCCCTTTAAGCAAAGGCTGAAAAAGCAATCCAGACTTACTTGATAAATCCTTCATGATTATGTGATGATCAATGTACTTGGAAAATATTGCTACCTTTTTTTCCTTAAAAGTATCAACTCCCCGTTTTGTAACTGATGTCTCTTATGCGGTGATTTAGTTACCGTTATACTCCTTAATCTTAATAGTATCTTATTTCTGGGTTTATATACTATGCACCCTTCCCCATGGCATTATTTACCTGCCTCTACAGCTCTCATAATTTCTATGTCTATTTCTTGTATACTTGGCATTTGTCCTTTGGTGTCTGCCTTGTACTATGTGCCACATTTAGCCACTGTTTTAATGACTGTCATAAAGCAAATCCCCATGAAGTATTAAACTTTGAGTTTATTGATGTGGATATTTCCCAGTTACAGGTGTTTACCAAACTTATCGGCTTTGTTGCAAGGACTTTATTATATTTCCATCTTCAAAATGGCCTTCCCTAAGCTTACTGAAGTACTGTAACTCCATGGGACATATAGCTGGGTAAACAGCCTTTACGCTGGTTTTGTCTTGCCTTGACAACTTGTTTTTTGTCCAGAATATAAAGATCATGCTTTCATATATTCATTTTTTTTTCTATTTTTCTGTAACAAATAATAAAAATTAAATTCTAAGCCGAGGATCATAGAGTATGGCAGAACTGAATATGAATCCACTTTTGCCACCAACTAACTGGGTCACCTCCCTGAGTTCATGAACTGATATTAAATCTTATAAAGGAATGGTGAGATTGCTTTGTGGTTAAGAGCACTTACTGCTGCTGCAGGTGACTTGGGTTTGGTTCCCAGCAATTATATCCAGTGGCACACAACCATCTGTAACTCTAGTTCCAGAGATCAGATGACCTTTCTGGTCTCTGAAGGTACCTGCATGCATCTGATGCATATAAATTCATACATACACACACAATAAAAGTAAATAGCCGAATACTTTTGCTTTTATTGAAAATAATTTTTTCCTTACAAAATTTACCTGAATCACAGTTTTCCTCCCCCTATTCCTCCCAGTTCCTCCAAACCTCCTTTTCCATCCAGATCTACTTCCTTTTCATCTCCCATTAGAAAGCAAACAGGCTTCTAAAGGACAATAACATGAAACAAATTGTAATACATCTGAATTAGACAACACAAACAAACAGATGGAAAAGAGCCCAGGAGAAGACACACAAATCAGAACCCCATTTGTTCCCACACTCAGACATCCATAAAAACACTGAACTAGAAGCCATAATATATACACAATGGACCTGGTGCAGAATGGCACAGGCTCTGTCCATGCTGTCTCAGTGTCTGTGAGTTCATATGAGTATTGACATCATGAATTATAGAGCATTGTTTTCTTGGTGTTTTCCTCTGTCTCTTACACAGTCTTTCTGCCTCCTCTTTCTCAGAGTTCCCTGAGCACAGGAGTGGAAGGGAGACATTAGGGCTGAGTGTTCAAATGTTTGTCACAACCTGAATAATGTTTTGCTATGTATGGGGTCTCTGTATTTATTTTTTTCTGCTAAGAAGGAAGCTTCTCTCCTGATTACTGATTAAGTTACTGGCCAATGAATATAATAAAATGTCATTAGAAGTCATTGCTGCTTATTTTGAATAGTATTATTTGGTTTTGCCCTAGGTCCCTGGGCTATCTAGTCTCAGGTTCCTGGTCACTCAAGCAGTGTCACTTATGGGTTCCATGTTCTGGAGTGGCCCATAAGTCAAGTGAGGTATTTGTTGGTTACTCACACAACATTTGTGCCACCTTTTCCTGAGCTTATCTCCGGCAGGATGCAATTGTCGATCAAAAGATATGTGTCTGACCTGTCACTTACATTTCCCTTTTTGTGGTGTGCAGTGTGACTTCCTGTTTGAAAGACACTAGAATATAGGGCTGAAGACTCTGTGTATACTACATTTGACTTAACCATGTTCAATGAGTTGTATAGGTTTTGTCTTCAGCATTTGGGCCTTGATCTCAGTTTTTGGAGAACAACTTATATCATCTTGGCCAAAGCCTGGGTGGTTTGGAAATTCCCATGGAATTCCATTGGCCTACAACTCATCTGGTTTTAACCAAGTTTTGGTACTGGAAGCTTCATTTGGTCACAAAAAAATGTCCAGTTGGTGCTCTGTCTTCCTGAGTATTTAATTATTTCAGTTAGACCACCTACTTATATGTATATACTTTTAGAAAGCTTCTACTTTATTAGTTTTCTATATTAACCTTCAAATAGCATTAACTTTGAAGTATATTAATTTCTATCTTCCTGAGTAGTCACCACACTTATTTGCTTAGTGGCTGTAAGTATTTGCACTCCCACTCCACTCCCACACTCAGCTATGACTGAGTGTCGCCCTCACTCTGCATCCTTGCAACTGTGAGCTGTCATTTATTTTAATAATCTTAGTCATTCTGTCTGGTGAATGATGGAATCTCAAAGTACTTTTGTTTTTGTATTTCCCCTATGACTAAGGATGTTGAATATTTCTTTGTTTCCTGGTCATGTGAATTTGCTCTTTTGATAATTTTCTGTTTAAATCTGTGCTCCATGTTTTAATTGGGTTATTTGTTTGCTTGATATCTAGTATTTTTAGTTCTTTATATAGTTTGGGTTATTAGCCCTCTAGTGGGTATGCAGTTGGTAGAAATCTTTTCCCATTCTATAGGCTGCTAATTTATCCAATGTCCCTTGACATGCAGAAGCTTTTCATTTCAGGAGGTCTCATTTATTAATTGTTGATCTCAATGCCCATGTTGATGGTGCGCTGTTTAGAAATTCTTTTCCTGTGTCAATGTGTTCAAGGCTATTCTCTACTTTCATTTCTATCAGGTTCAATGTTTCATTTTTAATTTTTTTTATTTAAAAGTTTTTTTTTATTTTACATACCAAGCACAGTCCCTCCTACCTCCCTCCTCCAACTTCCCTCCTACTTTCTCCCCACCCGAACCCCATCTACTCCTCAGAAAGAATAATGGGGAGTCAACACAGACTGGCATATCAAGTTGAGGCAGAACCAAACCCTTCTCCCATATCAAGACTGAGCAAGGTATCTCTCTCCATGTATCTTATAAGTTCAGGTCTTTGAGTTTTATGCACAGTGACTACTCAGATTCTTCTACATGCATCCATCCTATTTGACAAGCACAACATTTTGAAGATCCTTTTCCCGCTTCAGTGTGTGTCTCTGGCTTCTTTATCAAAATCAGATGATCACATGTATGTGTATTTGCAGCGCACAATGCTTGTCTGTGCTCTATGTGCTACCATACAGTTCGAGAGCTTTGGGCAAGGGGCTGGAGGTTGAAACACACAAAGACACACAGAGACAGCACAGACAGAGACACAGGGACACGGACCTCTAGTCACTGGTAAGAAGCCCTTTATTCAATAGCACCATGGAGGCTTATATACCCAACAGTCAGGTGGGCCAACAGGTGAAAACCTTATCCTCTGATTCTCAAGGCAAGGCAACACGTGCTCGTGAAGCAGAGCTGGTAAACAATTTTGACACAGCTTTCAGTAACTCAAATCAGAAGGAAAGACCTCTAGCAGGGAAGAGCAGCTGGAGGCGGGGACTCCAATCGGTCCCAACATCTCCCCACTAAATTTTTTATAAGACAGAAGACCCTCCTGTTTTAGGTCATCTCAGAAGAGTAAACCCTTACCCGTCTTTGGGAGGCCCGATCCCTGTCTTAGGCGGGCCCTCTTCTGTAGAAGTTGCCCATCTACTGAGGAGTCTTCATTGTTTGTGCAGTATTTACAACCAAACCTGGGGTACGTCAGAGTTACTGGCCAACAGGCTCAGAAGGACTTGCTAAGTGACCATATGCTGCATTCTCTCGGATTGTCTGATCTTACACAGAATTCAGAGACGAATGCCCATGGCAACAGGCATTAAGATTGCCAACAAGAGGGTCCCCAATCACCACTGGACCCAGCCTTCCATTTGGGCTAATGGTATTCTACCAACCCTTTGACTGAAACATGGGGCACACAGGTATCAACAATCTGGTGTGCTAATTGTAACATTCCAAGGACTACTCAAGTAACCATTGAGCTGTTTCACCACATAAGAGGCATTAGCAATATTAACGGATGTCACACAAATGGAATGATAAAAGTATGAACAAGACATTTGTTGTACAAGCCATAAGAAGTCCACCTCTTCCTACAATAGGGCAGTTTGTTGATTTAAATTCAAAAGTCCAAATTTAATGTGGACATTCAGGGCATTCTGAGTCTGGAGAGCATCGTTGACTTGTCTCTCCAGTTTAGCCATGGTGTCCATCACCAACGACGTGCCAGTCCTGTGACCATGGCTGCAGTAGCTGACACCGCGATGACAGCAACCACCACAGCTGTCACTCCAAAATCTCTTTTCTCTCGATACAGGGTCATCTCAGTCGTCTTAGTCTTTCTGGTAATTGGCAGTGGTATGACGGCTGGTACCCGAACCAACAATGCAGCACTGGAGTGGTCATCCCAGCAATTGCTCAGGCCACAGTTTCTGAAAGAACAACCAAGAATATCTTTCCCCCAAAGGAGCCATTCCATACTACAAAAAAGAAAAGAAAAAGAAAGAAAGAACTAAAATAAACACGGATTTAGTGCCTTGGCTGGCTTCAAACTCGTGATCCTCCTGCCTCTGCCTCCTTCCACAAATCCTACCTGCGTGCACCAACACAACCAGCTCAGGGAGCAGGCAGGCTCAGAGACCTTCCACAGCTACTACACGGGTTTCTTGGGTGCTGCGGGAAAGCCTACCACCTGTGCGGCAGACTCTTGGGCATGCAGAGCCTGGAACTGCCACCACCTTCTCCTTGCCCCGCTGCTGCCTTTTCAGGCAGTCCAGCGGGGGCTGTGCTCCAGTTTGTCTTGTCTCCAGCATTTGTTGTTGCATTTGCTGATACTCCTGGCACTGCCAGGGAGTCTCCCAGGCTGGCCTTCGCCACAGCTGCCTAGCAAAGCTCTGCTCCAGCTGCCTTCTAGCCCCAGCTGCATTCGTTCTGGGTTCAAACTGGTGCATGGAGTGGAGCAGAACTCAGGAAAGCAGTCTTTCTGCTCCTGAACCACTAAAGGGACCCCACTTAAACAATCTTTTAGGGAATTTGGGCATTGTCAACCTGTCTGGCTACTTCCTGCTGAGCGGGGGTGCCGTGTTCTTGGGGGTATTTTACTGCAACATTTCAGGAGGTCTCCGTGAATCAAACCACATAAATCTCGAATAAATCCTCAGGTTCTCATTCTCTGTGGAGACAAAAGCAGAACCTCCCCCCAAAGCATCAAATCCTCAAGCCCATATCCTAAAGTCAAAATACCTTTCTTAGCGGTTCCCAGAATCAAATGTCTTTCTCCAGTCCAGAACACAAAAGACAACACAATTAACATACACATTTTATCTTTTTGAGCTGTATACATTCTATCTTTTGGAGGCCTTCAATTCACCCTCCCACCTCCTGTTTCAGAGGGTGTCCCATCTTAATTCCCCAATACATCCCTGGCCAGGGATTACCCTGTCCGCTTACCCCTCTTTCTCGGTTGGACTTCCACTTGCCACCCCTGCATGGCCAGAAACCTAAACCTCTAGCAGGGAAGAGCAGCTGGAGGCCAGGACTCCAAATGGTCCCAACATGTATTTATGTCTGAGTCTTCATTTCAAGTCCATTTATCGATGTGTGTGTGTGTGTGTGTGTGTGTGTGTGTGTGTGTGTGTGTGTGCACCAGTACCACACTGATTATATTTCTAGAGGTCTCTAGTACAACTGGAAACTGAGGATGTGATACATCCCACAGCTCTTTTTTATTCAGGATTGTTTTAGCTATCCCGTTTTTTGTTTTTGCTTTGTGTATGTGTTTCCATATTTGGTGTGGGACAAATGTCTATATTCTGTCAATTATATTTTAAATAAATGCTGATTGGCCAGTAGCCAGGCAGGAAGTATAGGCAGGACAACCAGAGAGGAAGTAGAGGTGGATCAGTGAGAACAGAATTCTGGGAAGAAGGAAGCCCATTCCTTGGCACAGAAGAAGCAAGATGTGACTGCCTCGCTGAAAAAGGTACTGAGCCATGTGGCTAGCATAATGGACTAATATAAGTTGTAAGAGTTAATAAGAAGACTGAGCTAATGGGCCAATCAGTTTATAGTTAATGTAGACCTCTGTGTGATTTCTTTGGGACTTAATGACTGAGGGAACTGGGCAGGACAGAAACCCCATGAACACATATTAAGCTGGAATTTGCCCTTTAAATATCTGTGAAGAACTGTGCTGGAATTTTGATGAGATTGCATTAAATCTGTAGATTGCTTTTGGTAGAATGGGCATTAGGACTATATTAATTTTACTGACCCATGAGCAGGGGAAATCTTTCCATCTTTTGATATCTTCTTCAATTTCTTCCTTTAGTGTCAAAGTTTTTATGTTTCAAGTTTTTCACTACATTGGTTACACTTACCCCAAGATATTTTATAATATTTGAAGCTATTGTGAATGGTATTGTTTCCATATTTTCCTTCTCAGTTTGTTTTCATTTACATATAAGATGGCTATTATTTTTGTGAGTTGTATATCCAGCTACTTTGTTGAAAGGACTTGTCAGCTGTAGGAGTTTCCTTGTGGAATCTTTAGGATAATTAATGTATATTGTCATATCATATGCAAATAAAAATACTTAGATTTCTTTCTTTCCAACTTATGTACCTTGATTTCCTTCTCTTGTTTTATTTCTATAGCTAATACTTCAAGTACCATATTGAATAAATATGTAGAGAGTGGACAACATTGTCCTGTTCTTGGTTTTAGTGTAATTTCTTTGAGTTTCTCTCCATTTAAGTTCATATTGGTTATGGGTTTGCTATTAAGCTTTCTTTATTGTGTTGAGTTATGTCTCTTGTATCCCTAATCTCTCTAGGGCTTTTATTATGAAAGGTCTATTTTGTTAAAGGCCTTTTCTGCACCTAATAATAACAGTCATGTGTTTTTTGTCTTTCAGTTTGTTTACATTATATGTTGCATTTATGTATTTGCATATGTTAGGTCAACCATACCTACATATATGGGATGAAGCCTATTTGACCATGGTGGATGATCTTTTTGGTGTATACTTGAATTTGGTTTGTAAGTATTTTGTTTTCTTTCTTCATTGAGTGTTTATATGAGTTGGGTATCATGGAAATTCTAGATACCAGGAACTGACATGTAGGAATGGGATGGTTTGAAGAGGATTAGGGATCCACTGGAGCAAAGAAAGCAGAGTGTTCCACCAGGATCTGCTTAGTCCCCTAGGAATGGAGGTAGAGAGTGAGGAAAGTTAACACTTGTCTGAGGCAGAGCTGGTGATGACACTGATGGATTGCAATTTAGGGAGTAGAGGGAGAGGTGCATTCAATATACCTGCTTCCATGGCCAGAGGGTGTAAATAACTACATCTTACAAAAGAATCTTCACATGCAAAATGGAATCACATGGTCAAAGGGAAGATTTTATGTGGCTGTTTCTCACTGAGCATGGGATGTGACCTACAAAAGCAGTTAACATGTTTATAATGTATATCTATATCTTTCCCAGTATTCCACAGACTCCATTTCTCTATTCATTAAAAAGTGTTTTTCTCTTATATCAGGAATTTCTTTTGCCCTATCAAAATGTATCCATTTCAGCTTTCAAATAATCTGTGATTTCTTCTTTTTATTCCTTTGTGTGTGTTGGTGGAATGTACACATGCAGTGGAATTCAGGTTAAGGTCAGTGAGCAATACACCAGAGTAGGTTCTGTCTTTCTTCCATATAAAATGCAGAACTTTTGTTCAGTTTGCCAGGCTTAGTGGCACATGTCTTTCCTTACTGTGCCATTTCATCAGATCCAGAATTGGTGGATTCTTCTCTTCTGAGATTCTGTAATTCTACTTTATACCTTTTATGTATTGTTTTTCCATATGCTACTATATATGTACTGATGAATCATCATCAGCTTAACATGAATTTATCACTTAGAAAGAGGGATTATCAATTAAGAAATTCTTCAATTATATTAGACTGAGTACAAGTCCATAGGGCATGTTTTTACTTAATGATTGATGTTGGAGGGCCAAACCCACAGTAACAAGTGTCAGTACAAGCCACATAGTCTGTGGTTGTTCAAAAAGCAGGCTGAGCAAGCCATAGAGAGCAAGCTAATAAGCAGAATTTATCCACAGCTTCTGTGTCAGTTCCTGTCTCAAAGTTCCTACACTGAATTCTTGCTATGACTTCCACTGAAGAGGAACTGTGGCCTAAAAACTGAAATAAATACTTCCCTTCCCAAGTTCTCTTTGATCACGTGAATCTGTTTATGTATTTTCATGTGTGACATATCTATGTGTGCCTAAACGTAAGTATAGTTGTATAAAAGAATATTCCATATATGACTTCTATATCTCCATTTTTAGTGCCAATGGATTATTATCTTGTACATAAACTAATAGAACCTATACTCGATATTGCTTTTCTTTATCCCTTAATTAACTGCTAAAAATATGATGATTCATGCATAACTTGTATACTATGCTTTAGTTTTAAAATACTTTTGTATTCTGACAAGATATCTCAGTAGGTAGAAGTGCTTGCCTCACATAATTCCTACATACCCAAAATAATTTTGGGTACATCAAACTTTCTTAAAGATTTTTTATTTTATGCTTATGATAATTTTGACTGCATGTATATATGTTTACAACAGTGGGCTGGTGTAGGGCGCCACGGCGCCTCCATGTTACAAGCACGCTGGCTTAGGGCCAAAGCACCATTTGCTGTACTTTTCAGGATGTAGTAAACGACTTCTGCGCATGCGCTTTCCTATGAAAGGCATCGTATGACAGGACCAATCCGGTCATCATACGATAGCCTCATACCAGCTTGAGCCTATCGGTCGTTGACACATCAGGGCTTTGTTCGGCACTGCTTATAAACCAGCGCCGGGGATCGTGGTCCTTTAGCCTCTCTCATTCATAAAGTGTCCCAATAATGTGTGTTCTGAGAAGGATCCTGTTGTAGTCGTCTCTTCTGCTGGCGGACGCGACGTGTTACAGGCTGGGTACCTGCAGAAAGCAAAAGAAGCTACTATATCTGCTAGAACTGAAGTTACTAGCATTCGTGAGCTGCCATTTGGGTGTTGAGAGTTGGACCTTGGTCCTATGCAAAAACAGCTAGGGTTCTTAAATGCTGAACCATATTTTAACTCCGAAATAAAATATCCTTAAGATTTTATCCTGCGTTATTTTGGTTTTACTCACCACTATACTATAATGGGGTCATTAATAATTGCCTCAGTGTATTTGATGAAGGTATTGAAATTGAAAGGATAACACAGTTAGAAATCTGTGGATCCCAAAGTATGCTTCAGCTTCTGGCCCCTGAGTCCCAAGCACTGCTTTTGGAAAATGCATAGCAAGCCACTCTCAAGTCTTTCGCCTTCCTCATTATAGTGATACAATTTTATGAAAGCATCTTTCACATTTGAAGAGGTTGGATTATTTATTGTATCTCAAGCTGAGTTAGTAATACACCTTAAGTTCACCTGAGTGTTGGGCTGCTATCATCCTGTGTACTTAGCCTATTTGTTTAACCTATGTTTAAGAGAAAAATGCAGCCACCAGCATCACTTGCATCAGATTTCCCACATGATCAGCTTTTATAGGCTGAGTATGTGTAACTTTAATCTTAAAATATATACGCTGCCATGTCACTGAACTAGAGTGGCATCTGTGTGTGTGTGAGCATTATGGTAATCATTTGCTGAAAGCAAGCAATAAATGGGAAACACGTTTATGAAATATAATATCTACGATAAATGTCAGACAGAAACTGCAGTTACTGTTGGACAAGTATTTGTGGTTCAGCTTACTATTTTCGAGTCAGTTAGGGTAAATGAAATAACTAAGTTCCTTACAAAACTCAGCTGAACAACCTAAATGCCCTTTGACCGAACAATGGATAAGGAAAATGTGATACATTTACACAATGGAGTACTACACAGGAGAAAAAACAATGACATCTTGAATTTTGCAGGAAAATGGATGGAGCTAGAAAACATCATTTTGAGTGAGGTATCCCAGATACAGAAAGACAATTATCACATGTACTCACTCATAAGTGGGTTTTAAACATAAAGCAAAGAAAACCAGCCCACAAATCACAATCCCAGAGAACCTAGACAACACTGAAGACCGTAAGAGAGACATACATAGATCTAATCTACGTGGGAAGTAGAAAAATACAAGATCCCCTGAGTAAATTGGGAGCATGGAGTACTTGGGAGAGGGTTGAAGGGGAGGATAGTGGTAGAGAGGGGTGTAGAGAAAAATGTAGAGCTTAATAAAAATAAAAAAGAAAAAAAAAACCTCAAAGAGTACCGTAAAATTTTTCTCATTCTTCTCTTTGTGATGTGTTCTAAACTTTTAAATGAGTATGTATCAAAGCCTTGTTCTCATGGACAGTAAAATATCATACAGGCACAGATATATAAGCCTCCACAGAGATGAGACACTTAATAAAGAGACGCCAGCAACCAGAACTCTAGAGAAACAGATAGGGAGAGAAGAGAACACAAACTTGGGCTTGTTCTTGGCCAAAGTAATCCAGGACTACGTGCTGAGCTTTTACTCCTCAATGAAACATTGACCTACTTTTGTGTCTCTGAGGTTATCTTTAACACAGTCCACCAATGCACCTCATTGCTCATAGCCTGCTGTGAAATTGACATGTCATTTTTTTATTACTATCTTAATTTATCTTAAAGATAATATCCATTGATTTTTCAAGACTTTTCCCTATTTTTTCTTCAAGTTACTTTATTATATGGTATATTCAAAGAGTTGGCACATCACCACATTTTCCAATATGAAGATATACTAGTTAACTTTTCTTATTGCTGTGACCAAATACACAATGAGAGATGACTTGAAGGATGGGAAAAAAGCATTCAAACACACGAACCTATGGGAGACATTTTATATTGAAACCAGAACACAGGAGTGGCTGTGTTTTATTTAGCAAACACATGGGGATTATTTTCACTTAGGGTATAAAGAAGTTAGAAGCAAGCATCAAAACGGTGTCATGGTTAAAATTATAAGCTTGAAAACTTCACTGCCTGAGTTCAGATATCAGTCTGAGAAATGTTACCTATGAACTAGATAGTCTATAGTTACTCTCTCTCAAGGAAAACCCGTGGCAATGTCTGCATTGTGTAATTATAGAAATGGCTAATGGTCTCATTAAAATTCAAACATTAAGCCCTTTTAGAATATTAATGGCACTTGTCCCACAATAAGTGCTGAGAAATGTTAAGATTTCTTTTGCTATTAAAATATAGTAGAAAGTAATTAAATACATTTTCCAGATAATATTGCATCTGTTGATAAATGTTATTAACTACATGAATGACTGTCATGATTGACACCGAGGTTTACATACCTGACAGTAATGAGTAACAGTTATGAATGCAGTGAAAGTTAATAAATTTATCATAGTCATCTGGTTTCTTGTGAGTGCAGATGAATTGATAAGTCTGCATAGAGATTCTTAAATACAATGAGATGTAAATATATTGTGTTCCCAAAGTACTTATATCCAACATGCATTATTCATGAATCACATATTTGTTTCGAGCTTTTAAAAAATCTTTTAGAATGCTGATAAAGCACATTTTGATAGGCGGTTTTACAGTGTCATTTGTTTAGAATTGTATCTATAGTGTCAAGGGTGTGTGAAAAGGGTTAAAGGCTAATAAGTGCTATTTCTTCGTGCCTTTAATATGTATATATAATAATGATATAACATGTAATTAATACATAATATATAAAGTTTGTTAATATTAGTTATTTTCAACTATCTATGGCTGTTCCATAGTGAGTTATGTGTAAAGTTCTTACCAGCTATTACATTTGATTTTCTTTACAATGAGTAAATATGGAATAATAAATGTGAGCCTCATAATTATATTGTTGATTAGTATGATGTGGATAATAAAGTGTTATCTTAAAAATATCAGCATGAATGGCAGAGACATGTGGTAAAAATTGCTATGTACCTGATTTTTCATACATGAAGACTTAGGAGTTATCATCTCACATACATAAAATTCTGCAGGAACTCTTTCCTTTTATATATCAAACTTAAGGTACTTTAAAACATTTTATTTTATGCATATGAGTGTTTTGCCCATTTTATTTTATGCATATGTCTGTACACCAGTGCATGCCTTGTGCCTCTGAATGTCCAAAGGAGGTATTTAATGCCCAGGAAATGGAATTACGGATGGTTGAGTTGCCGTATGGGTGCTTGGAATTCAACTTGGTTCTTCTATAAAGCAGCAAATTCTTTGAATCACTGAGCCATCTTTCTCAGCCTCGAACTCAAAATTATGTTAAAAATTTGGTTATAGCATACCTAGAACTCATATTTCTTTGATTTAATTATGCCACTTTAGTATATTTTAGCTTTGAGTGCCTAAAGCCATTTCTTGTACTTTCTTCCTTTAGACGTGTTCTCTAGTTTGTATTGTTGTGCAGTTATCTTCCCTCCCTTGGGAGCACAGGACTACAAGTAACTAATCACTTGGTAAATCAGGCATTACTCGTCAGTTTTCTTAGAGAGGAATTTCAGAATAGCTGTTTTGAAAACCATGTAGGCATATATGTTACCAGAGATTCTCAGGGATGAATGCTCACTTCAGTAATGTGAGATTTCTGCCGTAGCAGTCTATTCAATCTGCCCCATGTGTTTCCAAGATCTACATCCATGGATTCAACCAATCACACACTGAATATGTTTGCAAAAAAATAAGTGTGTGTCTGAACTGAATGCATACAGCCATGCTGTTCTTATTGTTTCATAAACACTACAGTAGAATAGCTGTCTTTTATAACTTACACTGTGTTATGTGCTTACGAAAAATTACTTAGAGATATCCATAGGACATAGAATGTATATAGGTAATATATAAGTACCATTGATATGATCCAGAATCATTCCTTGATGGATAGAAATAACTGTAGTACCAGTTCATTTTTTCAACAGCTTAAATATAAGCCAATGAAAGAGAAAAAATATAAGATGATAACATAACCATTTAACATATAGAGTTATTAAGGATAGACTAGAAAAGAATAAGAATGTGAATATGATTATCAGAGTTGTTGAATACCCACTTCCTTTGTGCAAATAGAAAAGGTGTAAAGGTTAAAAATTAAATCATTGACACACACTTTATTCTATATTTGTCACTGAATGTACAAATTAATTTTTAACATCATTTATATCTCTTTTAAATAACAGTTAGAAGTATACTGCAGAAGACATTGTCATGCTTGTTGACATATTACAAGACAAAGGCTTATAGTTGGAGGCTGTTCATTCATTCCTGGCTGTCTAGACTGAAAATAACCACACAGAAACTGTATTAATTAAATCACTGCTGAGGCTATTAGCTTATGCTTATTTCTAGTTAGCTCTTACGTCTTAAAATAACCCATTTATATTATTTTATATTTTACCATGAGGCTTGTGGCCTACCAGCAAGGTTCCAGCTGGTGGTTACATGGCATCTCATGTGTCTCCCTTCTTTCTCCCAGCATTCAGCTTAGTTTACCCACCTAGCTCTTCTCTGCCCTATCACAGGCCAAAAACAGTTTCTTTATTCATTAACCAATAAAAGGAATGCATATGCAGAAGGACATCCCATGTCAAAGGCTTAACTAAGGTCTTTTCACAACCAGCATAAGAATTGGGGATTCAGACATTTCACTCAGCTATCAATCTGTGTAGCATCCAAAATCCATTCAATGGAGTGAACTGAAAATGCTAATGATATACATTGTAACTTCTACTTCATCCAACACCAAACTTAATGTGTTCCCTAGAAACTTATTATTCATTCAGAGGAGACAAATAAGTTTTCATTCCATTAATGCTTATTAGTAAACATTAAAATTTACAGGTTTGTCAAGCATCACAAATATACCCTTTATAGTACTATCACCATTTCATATAAAGCAATTTTTGAATTAAACTATATAACCATGGTAACAAAGCTTGGATTTTGTAAACATATTCTTTTCTTACATATAAAATTTTTGCTTTAGAAATGGAACCCTCTTAACAGTTTTTAATTTTCACATTATGTTAGAAAAAGGATAAGTTCCATTTTAAGTCATGTAAATAGCTGGTATAAAGCAGAGTGACATTCTTCATTTCCACACAATTCTTTTCTGTCCCTCATTGTTAATTTTATGAGAATTTCATGCAATGTATTTTGATCATATTCGGACACCCCACACACTCCTTCCAGATCCCATTGTCCTTCCAATCCACCTAATTTTGTGTCTGTTGTTCAAAAAAATTAGACATTTAAAGTCAGGTTTATGCTGCCCAAATAATCAGGAATGCACAGTCTTCATTGGAAGTGATCAGTCTACCAGAGTGACATACTTAAAGAAAAACCTCTCTAAGTAGCTCTCAATTGCCAGCAACTCCTCAGCTAAGAGTGGGATTTCATGCCCTCCTTCTCCCTCCACACTGTAATTCTCTCTGGCTTGTGCTTGCCCAAGCTGTGTTCACCCCAGCTCAACTGTTGTACGTCTGTGTGTGACAACTTTGCTTTGTTCAGAAAATATTCTCAGAGTTAGCCACTGCTTCTGGCTCTTAGAATCTTTCTGTGGACTCTTCCATAGGTTAAATGGCCTTTCCATTTATCTAGGTAAACTGGACTCAGCTTTTAAAATTTCTTCAGATTGATCTGCTCTGAACTGCTCTGAACCTTGGTGGTGGTGCATACATAGTGTTTGTATTCAGTTCTCCAATACATTTCCATTTTGGCAAGAAAAAAATCCTTGATAAAGGGGAAAGCTTAGGGTAGAGGTTTTATAGAAAATCAAGGCTTTGTATTCCAATTTAGAGTTTGAAAAACTGTCTTGTGTCAAACTGACAGTTATCT
Organism: Ondatra zibethicus; assembly: GCA_004026605.1. Taxonomy (NCBI): domain Eukaryota; kingdom Metazoa; phylum Chordata; class Mammalia; order Rodentia; family Cricetidae; genus Ondatra; species Ondatra zibethicus. Next base: position 36,180 of record PVIU01007530.1, read on the forward strand.
AAAAATTTGGGTCTCCCATTGTGTATTTTCTACTTGGGTTTTACATATTTTTATGTGCTTAACTGAACATAAACCTAAGGTACTTTGAAAATCGGCTTATATGTCCATAATTCATCTTCTTAATTCAAGAGAAATTGTTTAAAGTCTAGCTATAATTATCTGTATGAGTGCATTAAGTCCTTCATTTTATTTTAAAAGGAATATTTTGAGACACAGTGCAGACTGGCTATTTGATCGTATACAGAACAAAATTCTTGATGCCATATCGGTCACTCAAATATAAAGTTGTAATCACAATTGTAGATCTTACTGTTGTTTGGGGCTCATAGGTTATCATTAGTACTTTTCTATCTTTAGCTTAAAGTTTAGTCACATTTTACAAATATCTCCTTGAATAACTTTTTCAACCTGGAACATAATATCTTATTTGGCAGGATTTTCTGCATCATATTGCTTAAATTTAGACAACCTTCTTCTTTTTCAGTGAGCCAAATCCAGTTTCTCTTATTTAAAACGCAAATAACATTTTTATATTTTAATTTTGCTTTTTTTGAATTCCAGTGTTATAATTTATTTTAAATTAATAGACAAAATTCTGTGCATTCGTTTTTCACACCATAAGATGTTGAGGCTAAATGCATAGGGTGTGAAGTTTTGTCTTAGTTTTGGGTCATATGTAAGGACTTTTACCAGTCTCTCAAGTTACAGATGGAAAGAATTTCCTGCAAGCTACAAAAATAGTGCACAACCTACATTAAGAAGGGAAAAAGAAAAGATCATTTGTTGGCTCAAGGCACAATTGACCAGGTGGAGTATGAGCCTAAAGTATGTGTCATAATAAAAACTTTGGCTTTGAAATTGGAAAGCTTTCTCTGTGCAGGATAGCATTCTTATCCATATGAAAGTTATTCATACTAAGCATAATCTTACCTGTCTCTTATATTACTACTGAATTTTATCATTGTCATTTTTATGTAAATTGCTCTTTTTATATCAGCTATATCATGTGCTTGGAAATTTTCTTTGAGAAACAAATTCTGGAATTTATTGTCATTTTCACTTTTTCTGATGTAGCCGATATTTTTTTTTTGTCTGAAATAGACTATGATTACTCCTGATAAATGTACTAGGGAATGTCCATGTTGTTGTACTGAATATTACCTGTAACCGTTGCTGGGGATCATCAGTAAACATTATAAACATGTCAAGTATCGACTTGAGTGCTGTAATATATGCATGTCACCAAACACTGTACCAGATGATATATGCTTAAGGACTCACAACCAAATTGTAGCATCATTTGAAACATTAGAAATGATTGATACTCTAAAGAAGAAATCTCCATCAGGAAAATTAGAAGCCATGTGAAGCCAAACTGTAACATCAAGCATCACACAAGTTCTATTTCTGCTCTGTTTTGCTATTTCATGACAAATCAAAAGACTTCAAACATCTGGCTTTTATGCATGCTCACGCATACTTGTCCACACACATACATATATTTACATAAATGTAGACTTCTATAAGATGCATAAGCAACACTTAACCCAAGAGTTGCCACCGGCCTTTAGCCTACTTTTCTATTTTTTTCAACCTTCAGTATTTTAGTAAAATTTTGGCATGAGGCATAGGCAAAAATAGTGAAACAGGAGAGAGAGAAAATGTTGTTCTCAAAATATATTATTTGTTTATTCCATCATATTTTTCTCTAAAAGTAATTGGCTCAGATTGTTAAAATATTGTGAAGTTTTAGAATGTAGTTCAGTAGTAGAGTTTTTGCTTACTACTACTGTTTTTTGCAAACTACCACTGTGCTACAGTCACAGAGAAGTAATTGAAACTATGAAAACTAATAAAATCTCAAAATGTTAGCTATTCATAAAATTGAATAATCTCACATTCTTCTTCTGTGCTCTTTTTGTATGTGTGCATTGTGTATGTAGGTTATGTGTATGTATACACACACATACACACATAATATACACACACATAGTTGATCCTATTTTATTTTTTGTAGATACACCAGACAATATAGATATTATATGCATTTTAATATGAAACATTTCAATTAGATTAATTGCTATGCATAATTTGGAAGTCATGTATATATTGAGATATAATAAGGCCTAAAACATTTTAGGCGGATTGATGGGTATGCACAATATTTGTATGTAGAATGGTGAGTTTATATGACAATTATTAAAGAGTATCTAATAATTATAGGCAAATAGTTGGAGGAAATTATCGTGTCTTTCCTAAAAAAGACAATTATCTTTGAATCTTGTTTGAATTTATTTTAAATTTATTTTTACTTTATACTTATTAGTGTTTTTCTTACATATACATCTATGTGCCATGTGTATGTCTGGTACCTGAAGAGGCCATAAGAGAGGGTGGAATTCCCTGGAAATGGAAGTTGAAGATGGGTGTGTACCACTATATGAGTGCTAAGAACTATACCCAGGGCATCTGCAACAGCAACTAGTACTCTGAACTGCTGAGCCACCCCTCTATCCCAGAATCCTGGCACTTAAAGCAACTTTGCTCCGTACTGTCATGTTTACCCAAGAAGTTGAGTTTAGTAACTGCAGTGACTAAAAGGAAGACTGTGGTGTGTGGAGAATGTCCTGGTACCTTATGTGAGTGCTAGTAATGTGTGTTCGTTCTTAGAAAATTCTCTCATTTTGTGTGGTTTTCTTTTTACTGTACGCAAACTCTCATTTTTCATTTGTAATAGAATTGATTGAAATTTAATTTTAAAATTTATTAGGGTTTTGTTATCATGTTCCTGTGAATAATTCATTACAAAGACAGGTGAATTTGGAACTGAGAGTATTATTTTCATGCAGAGACAAACTCAAGGCCAATAATTTGTATCTGTGTCACATGCTTTACACAAGATAAAGGAATTTAATTCTCTACACATCTTTTTTACCTTTGTTTTAAATTGATTTTTATTGTGCTCTACATTTTTCTCTGCTCCCCTCTCTTCCTCTCCCCTCCCCTTCAATGCTCCCCCAAGGTTCACATGCTCCCAATTTACTCAGGAGATCTTGTCTTTTTCTACATCCCATGTAGATTATTTCTATGTAAGTCACTCTTAGTGTCCTCATTGTTGTCTAGGTTCTCTGTGATTGTGATTTGTGGGCTGGTTTTCTTTGCTTTATGTTTAAAAACCACCTATGAGTAAATACATTTGATAATTGTCTTTCTGTATCTTGGTTACGTCATGACGCAAAATAATGTTTGCTAGCTAAATTCCCCTCGACCGAAGAATGGATAAGGAAAATGTGGTGCATTTACACAATGGAGTACTACACAGAAGAAAAAACTAACAACATCTTGAATTTTGCAGGAAAATGGATGGATCTCCACACAACTTTAACTGAAATAAACTAAACTAAAATAAAAATACCTCTTTTCCTTGAGAAAAATCTGGTGCATTTTTTCTTTAAAATTTCATACCCCAATCTATATCACACAGAAGAGTTAACTTATTACACCCATAACAGTTTTAAGTATAAATTGTGAGAAAAATTAAAAATAGCTCATTTGAGAGGAATTATAGTTAAAATATTTACAATGTGTTTTATGTGTTGAAGGTGTAAGTCATAAAACAATCCAGCACCAGTATGAAATTGTAATTGATAAAATGGTTATTTATTTAAAGGGAAAAAACTTACAGATCACCGTCCCAGACAACAGCCCTCTGTGCAATCAGGAATGAAGTCTAACAGCTGGAGGCCAGAAGCAAGAGAGCAAGCACACAGCTGCTGCTGCTTTTATTAAAACTAAAGAGACCATGCCCCAGTGTGCTGGTACCTTAAAGGCTATTGGCTGAAGGAGCAGAAGTAGCTCCCGCAGCAATGTGTTGTACAAGAAAATAAAAATCTACATGAACTAGACATAGTAGTTGTAATATGACTAATAATGAGACACTGATGAACAATGTAAAGTTTAAAATTTTTATTTTCCATTTAAAATTGAGAATTCCAAAAAGAAAATTCAATAATATGCCAATAGTATTACAGGAAACAATTGCTTACTAAATGTCTGTTCAGCAATCTATCTTTCACTTAGGAAATATGATTTGCTCAACTTAATATAACAGTAAAATACACTATCTCTAACTCCATGAATATTAACCCTGATGACATAAACATAGGGATGCAGAATTTTATATCTTGGTAAATTTGACTGAGGTACTGTTTACAATGAGATGAATCTTTACTGACCATAGTAAATACTGATGAATTTAGAGCTCATTTAATTCTGAATGTACATGTATTCAGATGTTAATATGTAATATAACTGTCTTGTCTGTATAGTCATGAGGTCCTTGATGTGCAAATATTATGTAGTAATTCTGATAGACTTTGGTAAATCTCTAGGCATGTGTTAATTGGCTTGTGTTTATAGACTAATTTAAATTAGTATGGTAGAACCTTGCTTATGTAGCTTTAGCTAAGGTAATTAGTAGGTTTTCATATATTAAGAGCCTTATTGGATATATGATATCCACGTACATTACCCACCAAACAGAGAGTGGGGTATTTGTAGAAATCCACTCTATCTTCATGTGCTTCTTCTACTCTATTGCCGAAATAAATTCTGTTATTCCCTGTTCAGTACTTAGATCTAAGCAGCTTCTCTCATACTGAAAAACCTGTACCAGTGCTTGACTTCTACATTCTACCTTATTAATTTTTCAGCTATTCATTCATTCATTATTTGCCTTTGGATAATTATTGTTCAACCAACATTGCTCTGCTGTAGACACTCAGGGAAATAAAACATCTACTTCCAGGATACATGATGCTTAGGATACACTGAATACTGGATTTTAATAAAAAGATTCACATATGGGTATGTTGTTGAAGTATATTGGAGTCTCTGAGGTGACAGAGTAGAATGATGTACGAGCAAAGAGGGGTCCCCTAGTGATGCTTAATCTCTAAGGTTTTTGTGCCCTAAGGAATAAAGCTAAGGACTGCTGCATTTCTATGACAAGTTGATATCTCCTTCACATCTTAATCACCTCTTAAAGACATGGGCAATAGAATGTTCCCCAAGAACCAAAGATAACACAGAGAAATATGCTGGCCCAAGCAAGATGATAAAGTGCAAGCAGAAACCAACCCTGGAGCATGAACTCGACTGTCCTCTTCAGCAACTGTATTAGTAAAAAAACAAAAATAAACTCAGAACATCTTTCTCCCAGAATGATAATATGTGGGTTTAGCTGTGTATTTCAATTGTATTTATCAAGCACTTTTAAAATGTGCAAACATTTCTTCTATTAGCTAAAAATGAAATAAAATTTAGAGTCCATTTGCTTTAATGAGTAACAGCTTCTTGTCCAATATAAAGAAGTCAGAATATTCAAATATTCCGCATTTTTGTTTGTTTGGTTACTTTTTGTTTGTTTGTTTTTGGTTTTGTTCCAGTCTGTATTGTACTTGGAATTACCAAAATCAGAATCAGAGGGAGGAATAGAGGTCACCTTTTACACCTTTCTACTTTTAAAACTTCTGTGTTCACAGATGTCCATTATTGATGTCAGTCACCCTTAAAAAAAACAAACAAACAAAAAGAAAAAAAAAAAAAGAAAAGGCCAGATTCTGGAGCTACTCTTTTTTATGTTCAAGTAGTTTGTTGGTTTAAATAGTTAATTAGTTGCAGGACCTTGGAAGAATTACATGACCCCTTTGTGACTGGGATTTCTTCTAAGTCAAATGAGGTATTAATAATCTCACACTCAGAGAGAGAAGAAACTGATTAACATGATTCACATCTGGTACCAAGGACAGCACCTAACACAAATAAATGTTCATTAAAATATAGTTCTAATTTAACTTGTGTGCATAGCAAATCCATGCTGCTTTTATAGAATGGTCCAATTTCTATTGCTATTCTGTGATGAATAGAGAAAATGAAAGGAGTGTGAATATGAGCAAAGAACTGAAACAATTTACCTGAGCTAATGGAAGCTCGCCAACTCTGGCTGGACAGGGAAGGAACCAGTACAGGACCAAACTAGACCCTCTAAATGTGGGTGACTGTTGTATGTCTATGGTGGATTGTGAAGCCACTGGCAGTGAGACCAGGATTTATTCCTACTGCTTATACTGGCTTTTTGGAATTCATCTCTTTGGATGGATACCTTGCTCTGCCTAGATATAGTAGAGAAGGCCTTGGAACTTCCTTAAAGCAATGTGCCTTACCCTCTCTAAGGAGTGGATGGGGGTGGGGGTAGGGGAAGGTGGAGGAACGGGAAGAGGAGAGGGAGTGGGAACTGGGATTGGTATGTAAAATGAAAAAATAGTTTTTTTCTTTTAAAAAAATAAAAACAAACAAAAAAGTAGAACTGGGATTGGTATGTAAAATTTAAAAAAGATTGTTTTCTTTTTACAAAAATACAAACAAACAAAGTAAAAGAATCTAAGGAACAGTCTTGTTGGAGGAAGGGGTCACCTGGATAACTTAGACCCAAAACAATCACACAGAAACTATATTAATTAAATCACTGATCAGCCCATTAACTCTAGCTTCTTATTGGTTAACTCTTACATATGAATTTAACCCATTTCTATTAATCTGTGTATTGCCACGTGGAAGTAGCTTACCAGCTAATGTTTTGGCATCTCTGACTCTGGCGGCTCCATGGCATCTCTCTAACTCTGCCCTTCTCCTCCCATGCTATAGGCCAAGCAAGTTCTTTATTCACTAACCAATAAAAGAAACACATAGACAGAAGGACCTCCCAGACTATTTTGTTGAAAGAAATGGCTGCTTGTTCTTCCTGGGAGGCTGGCTAGCTTAGACCTGAAATTATCACACAGAAACTGTTTCAGCTAAATCATTGCTTGGCCCATTAGCTCTAGCCTCTTATTGGCTAACTCTTACATATGAATTTAACCCATTTTTATTAATCTGTGTATTGCCACGTGGCTGTGGCTTACTGGGTAAAATTCCCAGCATCTGTCCCTGGCAGCTCCATGGCTTCTCTCTGACTCTACCTTCTTATTCCCATGCTATAGGCCAAGCCAGTTCTTTATTCATTAACCAATAAAAGAAACACATAGATAGAAGGACCTCCCACATCACAGTTTCCTGGAGCTGTGCCTCTTGATATGCTCCCTTGTGCATATAGCAATGATTATCATTATACATACCACAACATGAGACTCTTTCTTGCTTTAAAACAACTCAGAAATAGTCTAACACACTTGGAGCAACACAAATCACCTTACTGCATTCTTTCAAATAATTCATAATGTGACTTCTGGTTAATTGACCCACACCCACTCCCTTCCAAAATGCAGTGATCTCCCAGACTGGGAAAGCTTTACCAGATGGAAGAAGGTTTTATCATGGGGAGAACAGACAAGATAAACTCAGCCTAAGCTGTAAGTGCTGGTCCTCTGCAACAAATAGTGTCCTCTAAGAAACTTAGGACTGTTGATGGTGAATGATTAGATTTCCCTATTTACTATGCTGATGGCCTCAAGGGCCAATTATGCAACACTCTCAGTCTGCAGTATATGGGTCTTGCCTCTCTGTAGCAAGAGTTACAGTATGGGGTTGAT
>PVIU01007530.1:43868-91339 GCA_004026605.1 Ondatra zibethicus
TCTCTCTCTCTCTCTCTCTCTCTCTCTCTCTCTCTCTCTCTCTCTCTCTCTCCCTCTCCCCTCTTGCATAGAAAGTACTTGAGAAACATGGCAATTCCTATAGAGATGAAAAGATGTCAAAGACTGTGTTCAGAAGACTGCCCTCTCAACAATAAGCCCTTTGTGTTTGCTATTTCTTAAGCTTGAAAGTGTTATTTCTATCCACAGAGCTCATAAGAGCTGTTAGTGTGTATTGGGCAATCAATGAATATATCTGAAGAAAATGGATTCTATTCTTGACCCCCACTCTTGGTGAAAAGGTCAATAACTATAAAAGTATCTGCTGTTCTCTCCTGGAGAGAGGCTCCTGTCACTCCCTTGTGTACAGTGTTTCCTGAGTGAATCACCTTTTGTCCAATGGCTTGATCATTTGTCAAGTGAGAATAGTAGGCTGTTGAAATCAGCAGTTATGTGTTTACTCTCCCTTCCTATTTCTTGGTATCTATTTTCTAAGCAGGTGAACTGATTTCTCAGTCTTTTTCTTCATCTATAAAATGAATAGAATAATAACTGGTACCTGAGCTGTTTCATATGTACAAAAAGAGCATTGCTATGTAATATTATTGTGATAATTTGGTAGCTATAAATATGAGGGTTCTTATTCCATTTAATGTAAGAAATTGTAACTCAGAAATGAAAGAAGCCTTCCCTTTTGTCTCAAAGATGAAAGATGATAGATACAAATATTCCTCCTCAGTTTTGAACTTTAATATTTTGATAACAAGAAATTGTTTTTCATAATGTTGAAATCCATAAATTTTCTTTTAGCTGCATATACCTTAAGTCTGGGCTGAAGTACTGGCAATTCAACAAATAAAGCTGGAACTAAAAATCAAACAAAAAAACTAAGAAAAACCCTCTAAAACCTATTTTCTGTAGACCAAAGTATCAGAGAGTATCCAAAGGAACAAACTGGGAGTAGGGAAGTCTGGAAAGGCAGAGAATTTGACAAAAACTGTAAGTGCCTTAAAAGCTTATATGAGCAACATAAAATAAGGAATCTAATCATTTTTCTTAAGAAATCTATAAAGAACTCAAGAAACTAGACATTAAAATTCTAAATACCCCAATTAAAAAATGGAGTAATGATCTGAACAGAGAATTCTCAATAGAAGAAGTTCGAATGGCCAAAAGATACTTAAGGTCATGTTCAACTTCCTTAGCTATCAGGGAATTGCAAATCAAAACAACTTTGAGATACTATCTTACACCTGTCAGAATGGCTAAAATCAAAAACATCAACGATTGCCTATGCTGGAGGGGATGTGGAGTAAGGGGAACTCTCATCCATTGCTGGTGGGAATGCAAACTTGTGCAACCTCTTTGGAAATCAGTGTGGTGGTTTCTCAAGAAATTGGGAATCAACCTATCTCAGGATTCAGCAATACCACTCTTGGGAATATACCCAAGAGAAGTCCAATCATACTACAAAAACATTTGTGCAACTATGTTCATAGCAGCATTATCTGTAATAGCCAGATCCTGGAAACAATCTAGGTGCCCCTCAATGGAAGAATGGATCAAGAAAGTGTGGAATATATACACATTAGAATACTACTCAGCAGTAAAAAACAATGACATCTTGAATTTTTTATGTAAATGGATGGAAATAGAAAACACTATCCTGAGTGAGGTAACCCAAACCCAAAAAGATGATTATGGTATGTACTCACTCATTAGCGGACCCTAGCCATAAACAAAGGACACTAAGCTTATAGCTCACAAGCCCAGAAAAGCCAAATAGCAAGGTGAACCCAAGGAAAACATATATAGATCCTCCTGGAAATTGGAAGCAAACAAGATCGCCAGGCAAAAGTTGGAAGCATGGGGCCAGGGATAGAGGTGAGGGTAGGAGATGTGGGGGAAGGGGAGAGGGGGAAGGAGAAGGGAGAAAGGAAGGACGGGGGAGAGCTTGGGGGAGTTGGTGGGTGGAGATGGAAGAAAGGTGGATATTGGAGAAGGGAATAAGATATCTACATTAAGGGAGTCATTTTAGGATTGGCAAGATACTTGGCTCTAGACGGGATCCCAGGTGTCCACGGGGATGTCCTCAGCTAGATACTTGGGCAGCAGAGAAGAGGGTGCCTGAACTAGCCTTGTCCCATAGTCACATTGATAAATATCTTGATCACCACCATAGAAATTTCATCCGATGGATGGAGATAGAGACAGAGACCTACATTCACATCAGAGCAATGGACTGAGCTCCAAGATCCAGTCAAAGAGCAGAAGGTGGGAGAAAATGAGCAAGGAAGTTAGGACTGTGAGGGGCTGGTCCACCCACTGAGACAGTGTGCCTGATCTAATGGGAGCTCACCACATCCAGCTGGACTGGGACTGAACGAGCATATGATCAAACTGGACTCTCTGAATGTGGCTGCCAATGGGGGCAGACTGAGAAGCCATCAATAATGACACTAGGACCTATCTCTTCTGCATGTATTATCTTTTTGGGAACCTAGTCTATTTGGATGCGTACCTTCCTAGGCTGGGATGGAGGTGGGAGGGCCTTGGACTTCCCACAGGGCAGGGTACCCTGCCCTCTTTTAAGGAAGCAGGAGGAAGGAGGAAGGGTGGGGGGAGTGGGAAGTGACTGGGAGAAGGGGAGGAAATGTAAATTTTTTTGAATGAAAAAAAAAACAAAAAAAAGAAATCTAGATAGACATACTATATAGTCCTCCACTAGAGTAGTAAAGATAAACTAAAGTGAGGAAGAAGTCATTGCCGCACAGCAATAAACATTCCAATAGCACGAGAGGACCCAGGATAACTTCATGAAAAACTTGAGTTTCTGACCTTATTGGAGAGTAACAAGCGACTGTTTTCCCTACTGTATTTTATGAAAATACCAATATATATTCAAAACTGTTTAACAAGGGTATCTCTTGCCATGTTGTGCTTGAGAAGGCTTTGGCTAATGTGGGTAGGAATAACAAGGTATTCTTTTCTCTCACAACCAGAAAAGTATCCATGGAGGGGCTATTTCCCACTATCTAGCTGTATGGAAGACTCTCCTCTCTCTCAGTTGTCAGTCATATTTAGAAACCACCCTTAAATTCTGCATATACCAACTTGGTGTCACTGAAACATACTTGAATGAAAGTTTATAGAGTCTCACAAAATAATAGCAGGAAGCAAAATGTTATCCACCTTTGTATATTTTGGGGGTCTCTGCAAACACCATGGCCAGAAGAGTGTAGCTTCACAAGAGGCAAGTAGGAAGTCTGATAAAGCATGACTCAGTAGCCAACGCTGGTTCAAATTTCAAGAGCCAGCCCCTAAAGTAGTTTAGTTTATACATATGTAAATATAGCACAATTTAAAAAAAAAATCCAAACTTTTTTCCTTCCTAGTGCTAATTAACTCAATCTAGTGTACACAGCTTAAGACATGATTATGTTGAAACTCTTGTAAAGTACAAAAAGAAAAACTAGATTCTATAGATTAACTGAGAAATCATGTTTTAAAGTAAACAAGCTCAACATAAGGGTCTGAGGGAGCCGGTGTGGCCTGTCTATACAGATAATGTAGAGGCCATCAGGTTATCAATCTCGATGGTTCTCAGCCTTCTGGGTGGAAAAGGGGTTATAGATCTCTCAGTTTGGAAAGAGAACTCTGTGTGTTTAGCACTCCTGCTTCCCTTTGTGCTTCTCTGTGAGCACAAGGGACATACTTGCCTCCTATTGTGTAGAAACATGACTTGTCCTACAAAGAGCAAGAAGAGCTCATATTACATGAATCTGTCTAAAGTGCCCTCCTTCCCTATGGCAGCGCTGTTAACAATGTCCTAAATGAGGGTCTAGGCCCAGTCCAGGCAATGATCTAAAGAGTAAGCAGAAGGATTCCTATCAGTTCAACAGAAAAATAAACACAGCATTCCCCAGGAATCTCATGTAGCTGGTTCCTGTTTGTCAGAAAAACCATTAATTTGCTTACACACACTGGTAATGTTCAACTACCTTGGGCAAAAGGAATCCAATTCCTGATTAACCCAAACACCCTGCAACAGATCAAAGTCCCAGTGCTAACTTCCACACTGTTCTGACCTTTAGCCCTGTTCCAGTCACTACCTGTCCTCATAAACCGAAGAGATTTTTCCCACTGACTGCTTTCTCTGCTCAGGAGAGACAACCCAGCAGTTTGCTTTAGGAAATAAACTAGCTTTCTACACATAGAATGGTGTACTTGTTGCCTTAATGGTACCTCCCTGTACTTTGTAGTGAAATATGCTAATGTAAGAGGGAAAGACATTAGTATTGCTCAACCAAGATTTAAATCACCCTCCATGAAAATTATTCTGGGAGAAATTATGGACAACATGTAACAAATTAAAAAAGTAGAATATTCTTACAAAGAAATAATAGATTCAAAGGAGATTTTTAATGGGAGTGTGAAAAAGGAAGAGAGAGCCAGGAAAGTAGGGACAGAAAAGTCGTGAAGTGGTGGCACAGTGCACAGCCAATGGACACAGACTGGCAGAGTTCCTTCCTTCCTTTTCTCCTTCTTCTCTTTTTTCTTTCATTCTCTCCCTCTCTCCCTCCATCCTACTGTCTACCTTTCCTTGTACCTTTCTCCTCTCCCTCCCTTTCTCCATTTCACTTTCTCACTTTCTTGATTTCTTTCTTTATTGACAATCAAGAAAAAAAATACCAGCACACTAATTTGCTGTAAACTAAATATATAAGAACCTCAAAAACAAATGGGAATCAATGTAGTCTTTACAAAATTAACATTATAGAAAGGAGAGGGGCAGCAATATTACAAGAGCAAGAGATAGAAAAGTTGTTTCTAGGCAAAACATCGTGATTTAAATAAACGCTGATTGGCCATTAGCCAGGATGTATAGGTGGAACAACCAGACAGGAAGTAGAGGCGGAGCAAGGAGAATAGGAGAATTCTGGGAAGCAGGAAGCTCTCTCAACATTCCTGTCCAGACCACTTTAGAAGCAGGATGTGACCTGCCCACTGAGAAAGGTACTGAGCCATGTGGCTAACATAGATAAGGATAATGGGTTAATATAAGCTACAAGAGCTAATAAGAAGCCTGAGCTAATGGGCCAATTAGTTTATAACCTAATGTAGACTCTCTGCGTGATTTTCTCTGGGAATAAATGGCTGGGGGACCGGGCAGGACAGAAACCCCCAACCACCAGGCCTTCATGCTACAAAAACAGGAAACTTGCTGATATGAAACCACAGCTTTGTGACAGCATGCACAAAACCCGTGCAAGCTCAAGTAAGACAAAAAGTCAGCGTGGAGCAGGGAAATCAGCAAGAAGTCCCATCCCTAAAGAGGAGATGAGGGTAACTGATCACTATGTAGAAAGAAAGAATTAGCTTTTCTTAATAGTTTGGCCAGTAGTAGATCTACCAGGCTCCAGAGAATTCCATATACCTAAGAGAAACAAGTAATGGAACGCAGTAGGTACAGAAATTGATAATGTAAGTATGTAGATGGAAGATTCTGTCCCCTCAGTCCTACAACTGTTCAGTCACAAAGAAACTTACAGAGGCTTATATTAATTATAAACTGTTTGATCTCAGTTTATAATTTAGCTCTGGCTTCTTATTAAACCAATCAAAGTGATGTATCTTTACAGTGTACAAAAGCATTATCCCAGAGCATAAGTTGGCTGTGTATGCAGTGGAGAAAGAGATCATGCAGGATATTGGGGGGAGAATAATGAATACGACCAAAATGCATTGTTTGAAAGTCTTACAGAATTAATAATTTTTAAATGGGTTAGAAATGTCACTGAACATGACACCTCATAGCTATAATCCATAGTAAGTGATTTTACAAATCATGAGGAAGAAAAATAGTCTCATTTTCTATGTATAACCCAGACCCAAAAAGATGAATATGGTATGTACTCACTCATTAGTGGACTCTAGCCATAAACAAAGGACATTAAGCCTATAGTTCACAAGCCTAGGGAAGCCAAATAGCAAGGTGAACCCAAAGAAAAACATGTATAGATCCTCCTGGAAAATGGAAGCAAACAAAATCACTGGGCAAAAGTTGGGAGCACGGGGGTGGGAGTAGGGGTGGGGGTGGGGTTGAGAGAAGGGGAGAGGTGGAAGGAGAAGGGAGAAGGAAAGGACTGAGGAGAGTTTGGGGGAGTGGGAGGGTGGAGATGGAGGAAGGGTGGATATTGGATCAGGGAAGAATCTACATTAAGGGAACCATTTTAAGGTTGGCAAGATACTTGGCTCTAGAGGGGATTCCAGGTGTCCATGGGGATGTCCCCAGCTAGGTCCTTGGGCAGCAGAGGAGAGGGTGCCTAAATTGGCCTTGTCCCATAGTCATACTGGTTAATATCTTGGACTCTCAGATATTTTGCCAGCACCCTGTCTGCTGCAAGTTGCCGTGTTCCTTGCCATGATGATAATGGACTGAACCTCTGAACTATAAACAAGCCACCCCAATTAAATGTTTTCCTTTATAAGAAGAGTTCTTGTGGTCAAGGTGTCTCTTCATAGTAACAGAAATCCTAATATAGCTCCCATACACTCATATTTTTGAGTTCTTGTATCCTAAATGGCAGAACTGTTTGAGAAGGATTAAGAGGCATGCCTTTTTAGAAGAAGTGTGTCAGGGATGGACGTTAAGCTTTCTAAAGCCTACTCCATTTCTAGTTAGATGTCTCTCTCTCTCTCTGCCTTGTGCTTGTAGATCTGAAGTGAAACCTGAAGTACTGCTCCAGCACCATGGCTACCTGTTTGCTGCCATGTTCATACCTCACATGACGGTCATGGGCTCTAAACCTCAGAAACCATGAACCCTCAAATTGAATGCTTTCTTTTATCTATCTCTTGATCATGATGTTATGTCATCACAATAGTGCATTAATTAAGACAACGTATATATAAGGACTATACATGTTTCTATCTCCATTTCTAGGGGTTTGTAGAAAATATTAAGGTCAGTCTTTCCAAACCAGAAAAAGCCCAAACAAATAAAGCAAAATATGAAATGAGACAAACAACAAAATAAAGTAGAAATAAAAATGAAACAGCCACACACAAACAATAAGAAACAAAAATACAAACAAACAGTTGAACAGAAAAAAAATAACTACAGAAAAAAGATGAGATAGCCCCTCCCAAGTTTATCAAGAAGGAGGGATTAAAAATGTGGCAACCAAGAATTTTTTGCCCCTGCAGCTTTCAAGAAAATAGTCTCAGTTTGTGAATTCCTTCAAAAAAGACAGTTGTTCTCAACCTTCCATATGCTCCTCACAGCCCCAGAAGCAAAATTATTTTCATTGCTTCTTTATAACTTTAATTTTGCTATTGGTATGAATTATAATGTAACTATCTGTATTTTTGGATGGTCTTAGCCAACCTCTGTGAAAAGATCATTCAACCACCAGAGGGGATGTAACCCACAGGTTCAGAATCACTGATATGAGAGAAGCTCAGATTTATTATCATTAATCTTGATTCAGTTATTTGGATAAAGTAGGAAATAATAAATATAACTGAAATGGTTTCTTCCCTGCCTTTTGAGTATTAAGTTTCAACATGATTTTCAGTGGAGATAAATGTGCTATCCAGAACTGTTGCATATTTTAAAAAGTCCCATATAATAGAACAAAAGTGAATTAATTTTGAACTTACTCCATGTTACATGTAAGAAACGTTACAATAATGTTTTCTCTGACTTCTGTTGTTGAACATCTGTTGACAGTGTGGAACAGTCCATTGGTACAGGTAGAAGGACATATGGTATTTCCTGTAGTTGATTATTTTGGTTTACATCAGTTGTGCAAAAAAAAAATTCTTTCAATGCTTGGAAATTTTTCTTTTCTCAGAAACAAAGAAGGTAATTTAGCCTATACTATAGACCGATCAGTAGAAATGAAGCAAATTTGCTTCTTTTGTATGAGTGCATATATGAGCACAAAGAACAAATGAAACCAAGATGCTTTACACAGAGTTATTATCTCTTTTGTCTCAAGAATGCCCAAAGTGTTTTCAAAAACACAGAACTTCTATTGTTTAAGTCAATAAACCATTGAGTATGAATGGGCTTGCTCTACTCTTCACACAACATAATTAGCAAACCAAACCAGTGTATGCAGCAGATCCAGGTGTAGAGATGATGTTTAATTAAAAATGGGACTACTTCCAGTGATTTGATTTGTGTTGAATTGTAAGTTTGTGATGGTGAACACTGATCTAGATTTCCAAAGTGAGCTCCCTTTAGGAGGGGTTAATTTTGCTTGTCTGACAGAGAATTGATGTATTCCCTTTTCCAATGAATGGACTGTATTTTCCACCTCATTTTCTTTCTTTCTCTCCTTCTCTCCTTTCTTCCCTTTCTTTTTACTTTTCTGAAGACAGTGGTCTTCTCAAATGCACCAAAATTTTCATATCCTTTTGAACAAATATTTGAGAATTATCTTTATTGCTAAATAATTCATTATTGCTACATGACAAACACTATTAGTGGATATGAGAGGCACAAAGCAAAGAGAAAATATGCCATACATTACCCACATTAAATTTAACAGTGGATTGAGAAAAATAAGCCAGGTTTGATGTCACTTCCTTTAAACCTAAACTTCTGAGGGTGTGGCATAAAGGTCTCCATGACTTTGATGTAATCCTAATCCTATGATACCTACAGAATACCAAATCAACTGAGTATTCATAACAATGCTCTATCTCGAACACACACACACACACACACACACACACACACACACACACACCTCTATGAAAACAAGAGTATAAAAAAGCAAATATAATTAAATATGAAAAGTTTGTGTTAATAATTGGAGGCAGTCACTTTAAATAGAGTGAAGAGTAAATATCTTTGAAATTAATCAAGCACATACTGGTTTATTGACTAAGAATGAGCCACTCTCTACCATTTCTTCAGAATAGAATGTCTGCTTGGTAAAGATTGTTAGGCGATTCCCTTATGTAAAAACTATAATTCGGTCTTATTAATAACACCATGACTTAAAAGGAAAACACAGTTATCAAAAAGCTGCCCCTTCCCTGCCTAGTCTCCTGTATGTCTAGAGCTCTCCATGGTGATGAAATCTCCTTCCCCCACACACACTGGAGTGAAGTTTAACATTTATTTTTATTCTCAGCTTATTGCTCTTCAATAAGGCATGTTCTAACATATCACTGTGAAGAGTCAGTTCTTAGCTAGGGAGCATTTTGCCTCCAAAAGGCCATTTGTAAATGTCTAGATTAATTTCTGACTATCAAGTCTGGTGTGTGTGTGTGTGTGTGTGTGTGTGTGTGTGTGTGTGTGTAGGACACTGGTATCTAATGCATGAAAGTCTATGCTAAAATCTACAGGAAAGTTTTCTACTCTAATATGCTTTTTAATGGGATGTAATTAACATATTGGAAATGTATTGGAAAACAATTGTTGGGAGCCTACTGCCTGATTTTCCAATCTTATATATATTGTAAGACATTTCTAGAAACTTTGAACAAAGGATAATTCTTATCATCTGCCTAAATGTGATAATGTTTGGAAGATAAGTGAGAGAGAGGCAGAGGGAGGAAGGGAACAACAGGAAGGGAAAGAGGAAAGACAGTGAGAGGAAAACAAAATCTCTTTAAATCAGAGTATCACTATGATCTTGAACGTGAATGTTTTGTTCTTCAGTACTTCCATTTTAAGCTGTAAATCTTTCCTTGTAAATTTACAAGTTATCATCCATGGTTCTCCAGCACAATCCATGGGCGTTGCTTGAATTGGGTCAGTGGAACGGCTCATCAAGTAAAGGCACTTGCCCCCAAGCCTGAGGACCTGAGTTCACTCCCTGAAACCCAGAAGGAAACAATAGAGTATTCCTCCTGCAAATTGTCCTATGGCCTACACACACACACACACACACACACACACACACACACATACACACACACTCACACACAAAATAAAATGTTTAAAAAATTAAAGAATCATCTGTAGAGCTGACAAAGAAAATAGAGGCTCAGAAATTTTAAATTTTATTTCTATTCTTTTACAGTTTCATACATGTATATAATGAATTTATTCATGTCACCCTCATACATTACCCTCTCTCATCTTTCTTCTTTCTTCTACTGAAAATCACCCAACATGTCCCCCTCGTACCTTGCAGTCTTTTGTGCCCAGAGAGTTTAACTGGGTTTGCGTGCATGACCATAGATGGGAGTTTATTTTCAGAAGCCTAGAGCTTAGGTATTTACAAAGAACAGTACAGACCCTGTTCACTGATTTCATCATTTTCTCAGAGTCTCATAAACCCTATGCCCTACAGTTTGAAGATATCTGTTCTATGGGAGACTTGCAGGATAAATTATTCATCTAACAATAATAACAGTAATTTTGAATAATATACAAAATTGCTAAAATATTCTATTAGAGTATATGGCTCTTTGCCAACAGTATGGTATAATTGCAGAAATTCGTCAATTTGTACCAATGGGACAGACATGGAGTAGTATCTTTGCATCATTTTACGTGCAAGTGCGCCTATTATAAGGACATTTGAAAAGCCATTCTGTTTTATATATTCAAAGGTCATTTTCACATCTTCATGAAATTTTATGTCTCCTTTTCCATTTTGCGTTTTTTAAAGTTTTGTGCCTGGATGCTGGCTCTTTCTCTTCTTCAAGTAGAAAAAGAAAAAATTGTATAGATAATTCTAGGTGTCAGAATGTGTGCAGTGAATAACAAGGCAGGTTAGAATAGTAAACACTGGTGCTTTGGTCTAGACAGGAGCTTCCCAGTTGTAGAACTTGCTTTGGAAGTATAAGCAAAGCAGGGGTGTGTGCCAACGTAATGCTCAGTTACTTTGACTATTTAGATATGTCGTCTTTCTAGTGATGTATTGTGTGTTTTTCAAGAGCTACGAAGCTTGAAGCTCTTAACCTGGTAAAGGGTGTAGTATCCCACTCTAACTTAATTACATTACTCTATTTATTGTTTCAGTTTTACGGTTACCTTCTTCTTATGGTAAGACTTTAAGAGAGGCATATGGCATCATGTAACATGATGCAAGGGTAATGAAATGATGTTAATGTATACTAATAATAATGCTTAATGATGTTGCCTGTATATGGGAAAATCAAGTAAGTGGTTAATAAATAAATTTCAACCTTATATTTATTTTTATTTTTTAGTGATTAATTTATTTTTATTTTATACATATGAGTGTTTTGCCTGTGTCTGTATTTGTGTATCACATGTCTTCCAGCTACCTGTGGAGGCTAGAAGAGGCAACAGATCCACTGGAACTAAGGTTAGAAATTGTTGTGGGCCACCATGTGGGTGCTAGAAACTAAATCTGGGTCCTTTTCAAGTGATCTTAATCACCAAGCCTTATCTAAAGATTTGTATTTATTTTTTTGTAAACATGCAAGGAATAGCTGTATTTTTTTTTCCATTAAGCTTTTTATTTTGGATGTGGTGATGAAAGACCCCAACCAATTCTGCCTACAAGGAACAAACTAAGTAAATTGGGTAACCCCACCATGTAGGTAATGGAAAACTACAAAATGTAACAAACAAGTTTGACTGTTGCCTGCATCTCAGCGTGTTCTTTCTCCCCCGCTGGGCAGGAGGACTAGTGGTTATCAGAACAGGATGTAGCAAGACTAATGATTACCAAACTGGGTAACAACAAGCAGAATGTCATGTACTGAATGTCACAACCAGCAGGATGTCACTTACTTGAGGTTTTTCTGGGAATAGGCTGAACTATGCTAATTTCATCCTGGGTTGTACTCCGGTTTGAATATCTAGACCAATCCCAATTGTACCTGCATTCCATATTATAATTCATGTAAAATTTGTGGGTTTTGCCTATAAAAGCTTTCTTACTTGGATGCTTGGGGTGCTCAGCTATCTCGAGCTGTGTACCTGCTTGCATAATCATGGAATAAACTTCTTGCTTTTCCATCTGATGGTCTGGTCATTGAGTCTGGGGGCTCCACGGTGGTAAAACCAATCTGAGGGTCTTTCAGTGATTCACATGAGATATTGGCATATCTGGGAGTGTGATCTTTAGCCACAGTTCAATTTCTTTAAAGATATTTCCCATTTAACAAGGAAGAAATGATAATAAGAAGAGGAGGGGAGAGAAGGAAAAGACGAAAACAAGAATGGCAACCAAAACAGTCTGTGTGCTCCATGCAAGCAGGATTTGTATATGCATAAAAATGAATGAAAATTAACCTTTAAATAGTGTGCAATATCCAAGCCTCTAATTTCTAATAAGTGTTTTTATTCAATTAACTTTCAACTTGCAAAATCTTATCACAAAATATAGTTAACTTTTCAATATGAGCAGGTTGAGTGTATTATATTTGATTTAATTTTATGTTATTGGACTGAGTCTTGAACCTTGTGCTTCCTAGTTGCTAGACAACTGCTCTGTCACTGGGCTGTGCTTGCAAATCTTGCATGTTTTGTGTATCAGCAGCTCTGGAGCAGGAAGCTGCGATGAATTCCATTGTGTCTGTGAAGAGATTGCAGTTTATAGATTTTGGAACTTACTCAAGGTAACTCAGCTCAGACTGAGAAGTCATGTTTGGATCCCACCCAGACTGAGGCTGCCAGTGTCTGCTTTACCCAGAGTGGTACAACATGATTCATGGTTGCTTTCCTAATGTTTGCTTACCTCACCTGTCTAAGCAGGGCTTCTGAGAGAAACAGAATTGGAAGCATTGCTCAAAGGAAGAGGGAGATTTATTTGCACTTAAGACATGTTCTTGGCTATGGTTTCTGCCACAGGACTGGAGATATGAACTTGTTCTCAGATTCTGGGGCTGAGGATTTAATGGTGTTTTTTCTATGTTTTCTTCTGACTCAGAAATTAGGAGATTTATTATTATTATTATTATTATTCCTATCTGTGAAATTTTTCTACTATTAGTCTGTCTTGGTCCCAGTTCTAAAACTATATTTTTATTTGAAGAAAACATTAAATTAATGTACAAACTAATAGGTTTCATTGCAATACTTCTACATAAATTCAATATACTTTGTTCTTATTCAACTTTCCTTCTGAATAATTTCTTGAATTCCTTGAATTCTCCCCTTCCTGCTCCCATTCTTCCCCACACAGTTCTCCCTCAGCTTTCCTGTCACATGTACATCATTCTCCTACTTTTCTTTTTGGCCCCTTTAAAAACACTGTCCTCTGCTATAGTGGGCCCTTCTCATTGTCAGGAAGCACACACACACACAATTTAAATTTAGCTCTTTGGCTTGATGTGTGAACATCTTGGGCTAGTTTGGGGATACTCTTTCCAATATCTGATGTCTGAATCCAGGAAAAATAGGACCTGGTCCTGTTTACCCTCTGCCTCTGAGACTCCTTGTGTCTTTGATTCAATACCAAGGAAACTCTTCTATGGCTCTCCATAGGCTTCCTGCTGTACCTGTAACAGTCCATGCTTCCTGTGATTATAAATAATAATATCTTCTATAAAACATACCTATCAGTAGCATATAGACAGAGTAGGCTATGTTTATATATTCATATATATATATATGAATATGATATATACACACAATCATTCATGTAACAACAATTACTGAAAAAAGAGGCTATGAATTTGAAAGAGGGTAAAAAGAAATTTATGAGTTTGCAGGGAAGAAAGGGTAAAGGGAAATAAGTCTAATATCTCAAAAATATAAAGGAAATAATTTAAAAATATGAATTACAGAATATTTTATATTAGTGCTTGCATTGTAACATTGTAAAATGATTTTTTGATATTTTAAAATTGTGACTGCATAAATGATGCTAAAGAAAGTTTGTAGAATCTAGTACCTGATATTGAAATCTTTTGCATTTTGCATTGTTTGGTTTGTTTTTGTTTTTAAATATAAATTCAAATTTCTTTTAGTAATTCTCTTATTCTTCTCTGACACTCCTCAGAAGCAACAAATTTCATGGCATTTTAATATTTTAAATTAACTTATACTTTAAAAATGCATTTTATTTATTAGCGTATGTGGGTCGTGAAGAGGTTGTACCCCTCTGTGTCATGGCATAAGTTTGGAAATCAAAGTTCAGTTTGCAGAGTTAGTTCTCATCTTTCATTAAGTGGGTCCTGGGAATTGAACTCAGTTGATGGGACTTGGAAGGTTGAACCCATATATCCCCTGTCTTGCTAATCACATCTGTATTTTTTAAAGGACCTGCTATATAAGGCATGTGTGATTTTTATGTATACTTGTGAAAAATCACTATTATTTTAAATGGGCCTGTCTTAGATTTGGTTTGTTTGTGGCTTGTCTGTTATTTTGAGAAAAAGTCTCACTAAATATCTTTGCCTGGCTAGAAACTCACTATATAGAGAAGACTGGCTTTGAATTTGTGGTAATCCACTTGTCTCAGCTTCCTAAATTCTAGGATTATAGACAAGGGCCATGATACCTGGTCTTTATGTTTGTTTTATATATCTACCTACATGAATAGTTTGTAGTTTTTTCTTTTCACTCAATATTGATTTCAAATATACTGATGATGAGGATAGCATAAGAGTATATGGATATGCATGAATATGCTACATAAGAATATGTATGTGGAGTGATAGTCCAGAGGATTCTAGATGGATTTCCAGAACCTCACTGTAATTTGAAACCATCCAGTACCAAGGGGTCCAACACGCTTGTGACCTCCTCATGTACTGCATGCACATGGTACATGGAAAAAAACACTCATATGAATAAAATAAAGCCACATCTTTTTAAAAACAATGTGTGCATGTGTGTGTGTGTGTGTGTGTGTGTAAGGTCATCCTGTAACTCACATCTTCTAACTAATGAGTAAAATTTCATATTAAGAATACAGATTAACTACATTTTATTTTTCCATTCATTTTTTTTCTTGGATTATGAAGATCTTTTTATGTATTCTTATTTTGCTTTTGAAGAAGCTTGGAGTAAGTAAGGAAGTTTGCCTAATTAATCTGGCAGTCAGAAGAGAATCTAGGTTTCAGAATAAAACCTGCCTGCTTCCAAACACATAAGGCTTGGTATACATATCCCAGTGCCTTCATCTTCCCATGCTTTTCAAGACAAAGGTGAAGAAATAAAAATGCAGCCCCACATGCTGAACTCAACACTGAATTCATTTATCCGTACTAGATCATCTTTTTTTTTTTAACTTTATGAGTTGAATTGTAAAAAGATTGAAAGAAATCCCAGAAAAACGATGACTTTGTACTATTAAGGATGTCTGTGGCCCCATGAATGCTTGATAAAAGCTTCAAAACCTATATACATTATGTATTTAAAAAGCAGTAACAAAACTTCCAAATTAGCATCATACCAGATCTTTGGGAAATAATACTACAAAATAGTAATAATATTAGACTAACCTTAAAATCTCTCTGTCTAGAAAAAAATGAGATACTTGCTGTTTTCCAGGTAAGAAACTGGAGCTAAAGACAGACTGATATGTCCACAGAGTAACAGATAACAGTGGGAAAGTTGGAGCAACTCAGGATGAGAATAAGGGCCTATGCCAACTTCTATTGCTGCCTTCACATAGAGCCCTAAATGAAGGAGTTGGAATCAGATGCCTAATTGATTCAGGCTGCTAATCAGATGCCTGAAATGCTTGTTTTATGAACTCTTGCTAAGTAATTGTCAGGAGGATTGATACATAAAGGGATACTTTTTAGGCTAATACTGAGAATGCTTCTAAAAATCTTATAATTTATAGTTTTTGTTATTTTGCTGCTCAAAATAAGGTTTTACTTAAAAAAACCAAAACATCCTTTTTTTTTTACTATCCACTTCAGAGCTTTGAACTTTATTTTTCAAGATTTGTTTTACTCTGTAGCTCAGGCTGGCCTAGAACTTACTGTGTAGTTTGTGTTGGCCTCATGAGCATGATAGGCATCCTGTCTGTCCCCCACAACTGCTAGCATCATAGGCAGGAACATCAAATCCCAAGTAGTATGAAATTGTTCATGCTGATGTACTCATAACTTTTCCATCTGCAAATCACAGTGCAACGTTTAAATGTACTGAACTTTAACTATCAAAATGAGGCAAAAACAAATAGGTTCAAGCTCAAGGTAGCTATTTAATGCATACTTTGGGGACTGAATTGCCTGGAAGAAAGCTAAATCCTTTGTAGCTAACATAATCTTGTTTCTGTTGTTAAAAGGTAGCATTCTGCGAAAACTTGAAGCATCTGGAGGATACATTCTCAAATTTCAAGGAATTATCCAACTGTTAGAAGGATAGCTGGAAGACTGAAGTAGGCTTCTGTCTAGTTCCTCCATTTACCTGTAATTTTAAAACCTAAGTTAAGAAGTGAGCAACGATCTTCCTTAGGGAAGGGGCATATCTCCCAAAGTACCTGGTAGTTCTCCTGAAGGCCGTGTCTAATGGCCTGGAAAATTAGAAAGGAATGGATATAGCTGGTGTTTTGTAGCTGAAGGAGCTGCAGCCTGTAAGGCTGACTCACTGAAGCTTTCAATAACCTGTTGAGAAGATGTGCATTGACCTAACAGGGTCATTTCCTAGACCTTCCAACAGGAACCAAAAT
The DNA here is from genome assembly GCA_004026605.1 of Ondatra zibethicus. Classification (NCBI taxonomy): domain Eukaryota; kingdom Metazoa; phylum Chordata; class Mammalia; order Rodentia; family Cricetidae; genus Ondatra; species Ondatra zibethicus. Next base: position 60,443 of record PVIU01007530.1, read on the forward strand.
TAAAAAATAAAAAACTAAAAAAAGCCCCTCTGGCTTTCTTATTCTACAATATTACATTCAGTTTTAACTCTGAAGCTTCAAAACAGCAACCCAATCTTAAAATAGAAGTGTTAGAGTGGGAGAATTCTGAGATTAGGACTTGTCACCAGAAACATTTCTCTGTCTAGCAAGTCCCTCTGTTTTGTGAGTCACAGGACATCAAACACATGCTGAGTACACAGTTTAGTTTGTCTCTAATGGAAAAAAATACCCTTCTCTTTTGAAAAAAGGTGAGCGTATATCCTATGGTTATATTACACTATGAACTTGACCCCCATCTACAAGATGTGGGTAATGGATGTTTGGAAATAGATACACACAGGTGCAGAGGAATCAGGTAATAGAGAGACCCTGACTGCTATGAATTCTTCTTAGGAGGCATTCACAGCAAATAAAGAAAGTGACCCAGCATTCTCTAGAAGAATAGAACCACTGGGAAGGAGAGAGGGGTTTATTTAAGAAACATGACCATATTGTTATAGCGGCAGAGAAACTTCACAACCTGTCATCTTCAAGCAGACCCAGGAAAAATAGTGATGCAACCCTCCTGACTTAGAAATTCTAAACCAAAGATAAACAAATGGTCTAATCCACAGACCCAGCTGAAGGCCTATCCACCATGAACTCTGACATAAGCAGTCAAGAGAGGGAAGGTAAGGACATCCCACCTTTAATTTTGTTATATTTGAACCCTTAATAGACTGAATTGTACCAATCACATCTGCAAGGGTAGATCTTTATTGGTTTTGTAAATCTGTTCAGAAATTTCTCAGATATAGTCAGAAATGTTTTATCAGCTATCTGAGCATGCCCGACTTCAGGTTGACGCATAAAATCAAGCATTGAAGAGTAAATGGTAGAAATTAAGTAAGAGTTGTCATTACATGTTCAGGCTACCTAGCCAAATTCTGAACTCCTGTTAAGAAGCTATTACTAATAAGATAAGAAGTCAAAAATCCTAACTTCTAGATGTGTGCCACGGTGTAATTGCCATTATGCTGTAGAAGAGTTGTCAGCGAATGTCTTGTGATGGACTTGGACTGATATAGATGGCAATAATTAGACAATATACCACCATATCCAAGATAAACCCTGCCTCTGGCTTCTTGGATTGCAAAAAAGTTGAAATGTCTTCCTGCATAAAAATATAATGATTCTGCTACTACCACCAGAAGGCCATGAACAATTATCAAATAATGTCTTTCATCTGTAGAACCCAATGCTGTGATGATATTTGTATCCTTTCTTCATATCAGAAGTAGTTTTGGGATTATGGTAACAAGTCTAGAGTTTTCCATTCTTTTCCGGAGTTTGATATGATGCCTGCTTCAAGAACAGTTAAGCTGTGTTCGATGCCAGAAGTTCAACACTTCATATTTCAATACACCTTCATTGAACACTCTTTTTGTAATTGATTTATTTTTAAATTTTATGTGCGTTGGTATTTTACCTATTTGTATGTTTGAGGGTGCCAGACAGTTATGAGCTGCCATGTGGGTGCTGGAAATTGAACCCAGGTCCTCTGGAAGAGCAGCCAGTATTCTTGACCTCTGAGCCATCCCTCCAGCCCCATCAAACACTCTTAATCTTCTATGTGCTCTAACTTAGCCGAGGTCTTTAAATGGTATAATGTATCCCTATGCACTAGTTACTGTTCCAAGATCCTTCCACAAACTGTCTCATTCAGTCCAGGAAATAGTCCCATGACCCATGTCTATTCTTTCCACAATCTTTACTTTCTAACTCAGTGTTGTGGAGGCGAGCACAGCCAAGTGTAGAAGGGAGGCCGCTTATTCTTCCTGGCCGCCCATTCTTACTGGCCGCCCGGCTAGCTTTGACCTGAAATAATCACACAGAAAATGTATTAATTAGTCCACTGATTGGCCTATTAGCTCTAACTTCTTAATGGCTAACTCTTACATATTAATTTAAGCCATTTCTATTAATCTGTATATCACCATGAAGTCGTGGCCTACCAGCAAGGTTTCAGCACGTCTATCTCTGTTGGCAGGTCCATGGCATCTCTCTGACCCCGCCTTCCTCCTCCCATGCTATAGGCCAAGCCAATTCTTTATTCATTAACCAATAAAAGCAACACACAGACAGAAGGATCTCCCACACCAGCAACTTAATGCAATACAGGAAAGTAAAAGAATCAGAATTCAGAATTCTCGTAAAGTCAGAATTTAAGGAGCCGAACCACAGAACCAGACTGCCTTCACTATTACCCTGTCTCACACTTTCATTCTCCTAGAGTGTCTAAAAAGGTGAAGTTTTTGATGAAAAGCCTACTACCTGCAGCAACCTGGTTCTCAGTCTACAGAGCCTGTTCAGTTTCCTCTGTCTACACCAGACTTCTTTTCAGATACCCCACTGTCTTATTACACAGATCATTTATTTGTTGTTGTTTGGTTGGTTACTTGGTTGGTTTTTGGATTTTCAAGACAGGGTTTCTCTGTAGCTTTGGAGCCTGTCCTGGAACTAGCTCTTGTAGACAAACTCAGAGATCTGCCTGCCTTTGCCTCCAGAGTGCTGGGATTAAAGGTGTGTGCCACACTGACATCCAAAAGGGGCTGTACCAGCTTGCATTCTCACCAGCAATGAAGAAGTGTTCCCTTTTCTCTACAACCTCTCCAGCATAAGTTGTCATCAATGTTTTTGATCTTGGCCATTCTTATAGGTTTAAGATGGAAACTCACAGTTGTTTTGATTTGCATTTCTCTGATGACTAAGGATGTTGAACATTTCCTTAAGTGCCTTTCAGTCATTTTAGATTCCTCTGTTGAGAGTTCTCTGTATAGGTCCGTACTCCATATTTTTATTGGATTATTTGTTCTGTTGATGACAATTTTCCTGAGATTTTTTGAATGTTTTGGAGAACAGACCTCTGTCTGATGTGGGGTTAGTGAAGATCTTTTCCCTTTCTGTAGGCTGTTGTTTTGTCTTGTTGACTGTGTTCTTTGATTTACAGAAGCGTTTCAGTTTCAGGAGTTCCATTTACTAATTATTTCTCTCAGTATCTGTGCTACCGGGATTATATTTAGGAAGTGGTCTTCTGTGCCAATGTGTTAAAATGTACTTCTCATTTTCTTTTCTATAAGGTTGAGTGTGGCTGGCTTTATGTTGGATATCAGTGTGGTGATTTCTCAGAAAATTAGGAAACAACCTTCCTCAAGACCCATTAATACCATTTTTTGGTATATATCCAAAGAATCCTCAATCGTGCCACAAGGACATGTGCTCAGCTATGTTCATAGCAGCATTGTTTGTCATAGCCAGAACCTGGAAATGCCCCTCGACCGAATAATGGATAAGGAAAATGAGGTACATTTACACAATGGAGTACTACACAGCAGAAAAAAATAACGACATCTTAAATTTTTGCAGGAAAATGGATGTAGCTAGAAAACTTGATTTTGACTGATGTAACCCAGATACATAAAGACAATTATCACATGTACTCACTCATAAGTAGTTTTTAAACATAAAGCAAAGAAAACCAGCCTACAAACCACAATCCCAGAGAATTTAGACAACAATGAGGACACTAAGAGTGACTTACATAGATCTAATCTACATGGGAAGTAGAAAAAGACAAGATCTCCTGAGTAAATTGGGAGCATGGGGACTTTGGGGGAGGGTTGAAGAGGGAAGGGAGAGGCAGGGAGGGGAGCAGAGAAAAATGTAGAGCTCAATAAAAATCAATAAAAAAATTTAAAAATTAAGGGCACATGCCACCACCATCCTGCTTGTTAGTTTTTAATATTTGTTTCTGTTTTGATCCCTATAAACCACCAGTTTGTATTCTACAATATACAGTAACAAATTCTTTTTCTACTTACCACATTGATGAAATGGAATTTTATGTAATAACATGTTATTTTATCTTGACTGAGCATTCCCTAGAAGTATCCATATTACAGAGTTAGCTGCCAGCCCACAGTACTATTCAATGATGGAAACAGGATAGAATGAAGAAGTTTGCTACAAGATCATGATCTCAAGTTAGGACACTTGGTATCAAAACTTAGTTCTTCTAAGTTTCTGTCAGACAAATAATCTATATCATCTATTTAAGCTTAATATGAAAAAGGAGTGACCTTTGAACTTTGCAAGTTGTAATTCAATGGTATTTGTAAGTCAAACTGAAATGATTTCCCCCATTATAGCATTTTGTAATTAGCACATTTGATATTTAAAGCTATATTATTCCTGATATTTTAAGTTATCAAGTAGTTATATGCACATACATTTTCTGTTCACTCTCAGTGAGCTAGCAGATTAAAGAACATCTAAATTCTTCTAGCTGGCCCCTACATATAAAAATGTTGACATAAGCCAGGCAGTGGTGGCTCACGCCTTTAATCCCAGCACTTGGGAGACAGAGGCAGGCATTTCTCTGTGAGTTCAAGACTAGACTGGTCTACAGAGAGAGTTCCAGGACAGGCTCCAAAGCTACAAAAAAATTCTCATTCAAAAAACAAACAAACAAAGAATCCAAAAAGTTGACCTGAGACAAAGTAAGTATACAATACACATGTGTTAGTTTTAAGATACTAAATTACACACATTAACTTTCATAAGATACTATTTCTCCTGTAGTGTTCTCAATGTGATTATGTAAAATAAAAGGAAAAGTTCTAAAACAGTATACAGGGGATGCATTTATTTGTTTTCAGTAAAGTTTTCTCATGGTGCATTCAGTGTAGTTAATAATAGTAGATATTGGAAATCATTATTCTGCCAACTGGAAAAATTATTTTAATGTTACCTAAGAAAAAGTGAACATGATCTAATGAACTATTTTTCTTTTTTGTTTCTTTTTTATTTTTATTTAACACTTGCCACTCTTTGAAGAAAATAAAAGTATGAATACAAAGAACATAGTAAAGCAATATGTAACTATGCTTGTCTGTCAGCATTATTAATGCTTAATTCAGATCAGCTCCTAGGAACAACTAAAGAAATCGATTGACATGAAGACATCAGTGAGTGATGGTTGAAAGAAAACAGAAGGTGTAACCAAATCTTCATTCTCCCCTAATCTACACCAAACTCTCGAGAGTACTGTTTTTGGCTTTGTTACACAGTGCCTTAATTCACAACTTCTGACATAATTCATTATCTTCTTTCAAAGAAAATGTCTTTTAATTCTGTGCTTTGCCAATGCTTCGTGTGGGAAGAGCTTAGATGGATGCAGCTGGGAAAACCGTGTTCTCACCCACGCCTGTTTTCTATGCACAGACACAGGCTCAGTCCCTGTGCCCATGCACAACAAAGATAATGTCACTGTATGGGAGTCGTGAGTTAGCAGATTAGGGCGCGTGCCTCTATCTTTCTGTGCTAGCAGTACTCAATTACTTTTGGATTCAGACTTTTAGACAGCTGAAGAAAAAAGAAATATAATCACATATTACAGGATGATGCTCATTTGTTCTGTGTTGCTTGCTTCTCCTGAATTCATACTTCGTTAATAAACATGATTTTCTGCCACTCTTCTAGTTTAACATTTCCAAAATGGGGACAAGTGCCTGCTGGTTGTACAATTTTCAGCATTTGAAGACATGGACGAGGGGCAGTAAAATGTTCCTGCTGTGACTCTATAGTCAGAGCTGAGGGATTAACCAAGACCTTCACCAGGCTGACTTCCTCCATTTGTGCCTCTAAGTCAAGGACTGATAAATTTGCGGTGTTGAAACAATTAGTAACACACGTATGCCATCAAACACAAAGGGGAATATGGACTCAGAGGTTCAGAGAGACTTGGGTTCAAGTCCGGTACTCTTCATCAAGTGCCACCTGCTCTGTCTCAGTCTTCATCCGTAAATCCAGATGATACCTGCCTCAGAGACCTTACATAAAGCATAAACTACATTCTTCAGAAAATAATAAAATGTCGTCATGTATAGTATCTATGTCCATTAGTAAGTAGTTATTATATGAAGCTTTATTAATTGCAGACAGAAATTGTACAGAATTAGACAGTGAGAAGGTTCTCTGATATTTTTAAACACAGAATCCCTGCCCTAGCTTTGGATCCATTGATGGCTACACACTGTTTAATGTAAAAATTTAAGAGAAGAGAACATGAAGAAACAAGGCATTTGCAGTTCTAAGTTAGCTATATAATGTATTGAAATGTAAGTTAGTGAAATTTTACTGTTTATTTCAAGTGACAATTGATGCATAGAGTATTTATTTTCCAGGATGATATACACTTTGTTCTCATCTACAGAGGATTAATGAGGGCTGAGTTGCAACAATGATTTCCATATCTCACCACGTCAGCTTTCTACATGCAATTCATTCAATCACAGCCTTAAAGCTGCTAGTGTATGATACTGCAGTGCATTCAATATCATGAGCAAATTCCTTGTTTTTTCATTGATTCATCAAGATTGTTAACTTATTGGGCCATTTGCAAAGTAATTCCTAAAATTCCCACTTATTTCCAATAAATTTGACATATTTTTCTAGAAATAGAAACAAATAGAGTTAAATAGTAAGAATTAATAATACTCTCCATTGTGGCAATATGTCTGCTCCTTGTCTGGGTGTCTGATTATTATAGAAATAAGAATGGGATGTTTTGAGATCATACCTTTTGAGAATATCTGCAAATATATCCAGAAAGAAAAGCTCTTTGCACCCTTGAGCTTTGACATTTTTTCCTATTTTTTAGTTTAGTTATTATTGTTAGTGAAGTTGGCATCTGGAAAAACAAAATAAAGGATAGAATAGAAACAGTCAGTCTGTATAGACAGTTCAGTTAAGAAATTTAGATAGTTACATGGGAATCATAATAATATAAGTCAGTAATGAATGAGTTTTCAACAGGGAACTGGGAGCCCCATTCTTCTTTAGTTTATTTAACTGGCCTCACTTCTTCAGGTCACATGACTTTGGCAAGCCTTTATATGAATGGATGAGGCACCAGATTCCTGTTGTTTATGAAATGATGTCATCGCAAACAATGTTTGCAAAGAATATATTCTACACAGTAGAGTATCCCTTACCTAAAATGTAAGTTTCAGATACTCTTAGAATTTATAATATTAGTGTACCCATCATAATTATTGAGGTAGCAAATCCTTTACAACAGCTCGTGTGTATTTTCTGCTGGGTTTACTGGGAGGATTCAGCTGCTTGCAGGCTGCTGGAATAGGTTCTTTAGTCTGTGTTCCTGTCCAAAGGGCTACATAGTACATGACAGCTCAGTTCAAAAACATAAGCAATGACAGAACAAAAATGAGTGAGTGACTGCGAAGTCATAGCCCTTTACAATGGGTAATCTAATCTTAAAGTGGCATCCTGTCATCATCATGAGTCACTGGATGTGCATGCAGAGAACCATGAATAACTGGAGTTGAGAATTGCTAGGAATTGTGCCAGGAAGTGGCTTAACACAAAGAGCAGTTCTTGCTTTGGCTGGTTGAGTTATTGGGAGAAAAGTGTAACTAGGCTTCAACTGGAGGCAAGCTGGTAATTATTAGAATAATGTTAGCCTGGAACAACTATTACAGATTCAATGAGGGACCCATTCCTGAGATGACTTAACATTCCAGGGCCTGTTCAGTCTGGCAACATCAAAACCAACTGTCTTCTTAAGTGACTGAAACAGAGAATTAAAACAGCTGCTCTTTAACCTGAGTTCTGTGGACTCACAACGAGAGAGGTATACTTGGTTATCATCAAGATTATTATGAAAAATTTCAAACCTGAAAAATAAAATAATAATTCTCTTTAAATATTTGTACAATGAATGGATAAATTAGATAAAATACAGAGTAAAGAAGTAACCTTTCTCAAATTTCTGTAGCATCAATGGAAGTGTGTTAAAGGAGAGCTGAGAAACAGAGATATTCATACAATCATATAACCATATAATGTTCTATGTTTCTACAGCAATGACTGAACTAGAATTGTGTTATAGGAAACTTTGGGAGGTATAATAAAGAACTATAAAATACTGGGAATGACACATTGAGATCAGAAAGTTCTCTCCTGGGGTAAAATATATATAGAAGTGTACACACACACACACACACACACACACACACACACACACACACACATATACATATGCTAAGAGGTACAAAGGTATGATTCTTAGAAAAAATACATGGAAAACTTTAAAATAATTTAAGATAATCTCCTAACAGAAACTGCTCAGAGCAGTGGTAAGATTTGAATTATCTATCTGAGGGTTATGTGATTGAAGACTGGTCTTTAATATAGTGGTGATGATGCAATGGGAACTTTAAGAGGGAAGCAGCTTAGTGAGAAGAAATTAAGTCATTATAGGCAGCATCTTTGAAATAGATTAACGCTACTCTTCCCATATTAGTTCTCACTAAAACAAGTTTTCATGAAAGAGAGAACCTTTCTGTCTCACTGTGATATCCTCCCTTCTGGCTGTTTTTCTCTCATGATTTTCAAGAATGTTGAAAAGCAGACAAGAGGTCCCTCATCAAAGCCTGAACAGAGTAACTATCCAACCCTGGAGTTTTGGTGTAGGGGGTTCTTTTGTATTGTTTTGCTTTCATTGGTGAATAAAGAAACTGCCTTGGCCTTTTGATAGGGCAGAAATCAGGTAGGCAGAGTAGACAGAAGGGAATGCTGGGAAGAAGGGCAGTGTGGCAGATGCCATGAAACTCCTGTCTGAGACTGATGCTGGTTAGGATCTTTCCTGTTAAGCCACAACCTCATGGTGAACACCATGGTAGAAATGGGTTAGATCAGGATGTGAGAGTTGGCCAAGAAGAGGCTAGATATAATGGGCCACGCAGTGATTTAATTAATACAATTTTGTTGTGGTTATTTTGGGGATTAAGCTAGCCGGGAGCCGGGCGGCCAGGAGCCAGGCAGCCGGGAGCCGGGCAGCAGGACGCAGCCTGCTCGGTCCTTCTATTACAGAGTTTAATCCTCCAGAACTGGGAAGTGATAAATCTCCTGTATTGGTAAAACCACAGCTTCAGGTATCTAGTTAGCAGCAGAAAATGGAATTATACAACCTATTAAAATGGGCTTGTTGTAATGCTCTACCCTCTATCTATCTGTATAGGTATTCCTAATCTGTCCTTTAGCTTCTTGCTTCATGCTAGAGGAATGTTTGAATGTAAAAGATCCAGGAAAAGGAACTACAGTGAAGATGTGAGCATGATGTGCAGAGGACATCCTGCTGTTTTTCTTTGTTCTCTTTTCCTTTGTTGTGCTTTCCATTCTTGTGACTGTGTTGGATTTACAGCTCAGCAGTTCCCCTTCACATACTTCTTAAGTGAGCAGATGATGTTTCCCTTTAGGAAGCTGAGAGAAGATTGCACTCTGTGAGATGACTTAGGAACAGGGAGCTGAAAAGATACTCTCTTGTTGTAGTAGACACATATCTGGTAATTGGTGCCCAGTCACAAACAATCCACAGGCTTCATTTTTATTTTTAAATGATTATTTGTATAAATGCACCACTCTTTACATAAACCATAATCATTTCTCAAGCAGTTTTGTCCATTTATAGATAATACTAAGTTGACCAGACAACATTAGCACTTAATAGAGGTAATGAATTTGGAAGTTTTGTTTACAGCTATGGAACTAGAGTGCCTGATAATATTCTTGGGTTCTTTGCTTTCATGCACACCCAAAAATAATTGATCCCATTTCCCCCAAGAGACAACATATCTAAACATCCATTAAGAGTCACAAAGTAGTCTCTCCCCCATGCTGAGTTTAATGCTAGTTTCTGTCTTTCCTACAGTAAAGAACAGTGACATATTTGATGTTTTTGTCTGCATTTGCACCAAGAAAAGAAACAAATAGTAAAATTCAGGGGCACTTTGTAGCTTATATGATTGCTAAGCTACAACTTTACAATCATGTAAGAGGCAGATGGTTAACTATGATATAGGTAGGCAAGGGGATTCATTTGTTTGAAAATGCACAGAGAAACAATTACTTGTAATGTGGTACCTGAAATAAAATTTAACACCTCAAGAGATTATATATTTGTGATTTCCTAAGGATATTCTGCAGAATATATCCTCTAAGATGTTCAAAATATTTTATTTAGAATGCATTTTAAAAACAAGAAAAATATATTTTTTCCTATAAAGAGAGATGCTTTTAGGCATGATAATGATATCAGTTGATACTACATTAGTATTTTTAAATTTTCCTTTTTCTGTCATGTATGTAGCTGTTAGAGTTGTTCAGTTTTTTGTAACTTTGTCTGATTGATTGGTTTTTGAGACAAGGTCTTGTAATTAGCCCCAAGTGGCTTCAGTCTCAATATGGAGCCTTGGTAGGTTTTGAATTGGCCATCCTCCTGCTACTGTGTCCTTAACACTTGATTTTAGGTTTGTGGTTTTCTGCTGGCTTCTGCCTTGCTTTTGTATAGCTTTTGACTGAAGACTGGAAACGTTTGTGGCTACCCATGTGAAAGACAGCACATCTAGTCATGGTGGCCTATAGAAATGGGGCTTAGACCTTACTCATTATTTGAAAGATACAATAAAACATTCCTGACCACCCATCTTCAAGTAAATTTCCATCAACATCCATTGGTTGGTAAATTGCCACATGCTCAAGACACACTAATCACAACAAAGAAGTACTGTGATGATCTTCATGATTCTTCTTGAAAACCTTTGACCAGGCCTGGCATGAAACTGGCTTTGAATCTATACATTTATTGTGTAACAAAGCTTTTCCTAGGGAGGTACCACAAAGAAATCTACTCACCCCATTATGTCAACTAGGCACGTACTAAAGTCATTTGAGAGGACAGAATCTCAATTAAGAAAATGCCTTTGAAGCCTGTAGAATGTTTTCTTAATTAGTGGGAGATCCCAAACCATTACAGTGGGCGGTTAGTCCTGGGTTTTATAAGGAAGCAGGTTAGGCAAGCTAGAAGGAACAAGCCAGTAAGCAGTGCTCCTCTATGGCTTCTACTTAAGTTTCTCTCTCTAGATTCCAGTTCTGCTTGAGCTTGTCCTGACTTCCTTCAGTGACAGAATACAATGGGAAGTCTAAACCAAATAAACCTTTTCCTCCCCAACTTGCTTTTGCTAATGAGGTTTTGTCATAACAATAGTAACCCTAACTAGGGCAGTCTTCCAGAAAGACCTAAGTATGGCTACCACCAAAATTCAACTTGGTGAACCAATGAGTTTTATTAGGGGTACTTATAGGAACAGAAATGACTCAAAGGCTACTGCATCACCAATGGACATGCCAACATGGGTTAAGAGTGTCTGAATGGCTCAATTGGCCTAAACACCTTTCAGACTGTTCTGCTTCTTCCACAAGGCCAGTATTGTCTCAAAGTCTTATTTGCAGCTTAACTTCTCTGAGAAAGACTCTCAACTTTTATTGATTACCCTTCCAAGAAGGGCCTATAGAATCTGGTCAGTTTTAGGAACTTTCTGAAGCCCTTTCTAGAAGGGTGGAATGTTTCAGTGTTAGAGAAAACAGAGAAATAACAACATCGTATATGCGAAGAAACTTTAGAATTTACATGTGAGAATGTATGCAGGAGGAAAAGAATTTTTGCTAGAGCCAGGCTTTGTAAAGCTTGCTGTAATCTCAGCACTTGACTGTACTAAGAGACTGGTTAGTCAAAAGCACCCTGAGCTACCTAGGGTCACCCCATTTCCACTTCCACCAAAAACAATAGGGCCAGTGATAGGACTAAGCAGGTTAGAGCTTTTGTTTATGCTACGTGGTTAAAATTTTCTCTTTGTGTGTAGTCAACATTACAGAAAAACAAAAAGTGGGCAAGTCTGTAGGAACTGATGTTAATCTTCTCGTGGAATATAATTAGTTACGATTTGGCTAATTTCTAACAATGAGAAAACACTAAATCATGGACGTAATTTTCTGTCTGTTTCACTAGGATTGGCCCCATGAACTCGACATTATGTTTTTCTAAGTGTGTTCATGATGAAAAAAAAGAATTATTTCCTCTCCAGATCCTCATTGATGAAATGAAAAATATTCATAATAAACATGGGCTTGTGTGTGATGATCCAAACAAATAAAATTATTACTGGCCAGCAAGAAATAATGACTTACAGATAATGGCTGTGCTGATGCAGATGATTTATGCAACTCTTTTGTCTTTTCATTCAAGGTCCATCCCTATTCTTTCAACCACCTAAAACTACATTCAGGGAAGTTCATTTCTCTGAGGCCAGATGTTCTTTATACTCACTAAGCTTGATGTCCTCAACTCTGCAACTACCAAGAACCATAGCAAAAATTTTTCTACCATCCAGTTTCACCACCAAATTAAATTAATTTTAGTTAGAGCCTTCTTTGTCTTTTATTGGTGTTCTATAAAATTCACAGATTTCAAAAATGATTTTTCAATGTGTGTATTCATCTTCTTGGTGACTCCTTTCCATGTTATTCTTTATTATCTACCTTGGGTTATACCTATCTATGCATAACTTGAGAAAATGTATTCATTTTTATTTTACATGTATGAGTGTTTTGCCCTCATATAAATGTAAATATATATTTATATGAAGGCAAACACATGTGCACATATGATGTGGGAGGTGGTGTATACTGTGAATATATTCTATTGCCATTGGTTAATAAAGAAGTTGCTTTCAACCAGTGACTTAATAGAGTAAAGCCAGGGGGAAAATCTGAACAGAGATGTAGAGAGAGAGAGAGAGAGAGAGAGAGAGAGAGTAGTCAGAGTTGAGAGACACCATGTGGCTGCAGAAGGAGATAGATGCCCCAAAACTTTACTGGTAAACCACGAGCTTCATGTTAAAATACAAAATAATGGAAATGGGTTAATTTAAGATATGAGAGCTAGCTAGCAATATGCTTAAGTGGTTGGCCAAGCAGTGTTGTAATTAATAAACTTTATGTGTGATTATTTGTGTCTGGGTGGCCAGAAATGAACAAAGAGTCTCCAACTATACATACACACACGTATGTATGAATGCATGTATATGTATGTGCACATATGAATGAATATATATACCTTAGTGACTAAAAGAGGCACCAAATCCTCTGAATCTAGAGTTACAGAAATTTATGGCTACTTCCTCCTCCTGGGTCTTACTACCATGGTCCAGCTGTCAAAGTATTGAAGTCCAACAATCAAAATCCCCCTTTGGCTCACCTAATTGACATGCTCAATTAAAATTAAACACCTCATTTTAACATTGGGTTTCCCATTTTACCATTATAAACTGCCATTTGCCTATGGGCCATGTATATCTTCCCTCTATCCAGTGACAGCTCTTTGTCCTTCAGGACAGTTACCCCAGCCCCCTTATCCTTGTTTCCTTCCCCTTCTCTCTCATCTTCTAGCTTCTGTCTTTGTCTCTTATTCTCCACCCTCTGTCTCTCTGGGGAAAATAAATCTCCTTTGTTCTGAAAACTTAGTCTTGAGGATCCAGAACTGATACTCTTCTTTTCACCAAGGTCTCTGCAAGGCCAGCCACTGCTTGTGCCCTTGACTGGTGAACCATTGCTTTGACCACATTTGTGTCTATCTTGATTCTACTTCTTTGTGGAAGCTCTGCTTTTATTCATCATTTTCACCTTAGCGGGCATATAATTTAACTTTTAATACGGTCTCCTGGATATATATCAAATAACCATAATAACGTGGCTCAACAGTTAAGAACACCAGCTGCTCTGACAGAGGGCCCAATTTTAATTCCCAACACCCACTTGGTGGCTCAAACCCATACACATAAAGTAAAATAAATTTTAAATATTTAGCAACATGAGCCTTTAGTTGTGATAATAAATGCCTGTAATTGCAGAATTCAGAAGGCAGAGGTATAGGGAATGGAATTTAAGGCCAATTATGGAAATCTTTCAAGACCTGGTCAAAAAGAAAGAAAAAAAGACTTAATGGTTTACTGTGGAAAGCTTAGGAAGCCCCGAGTGAATGTATAAGGGGGTGTATAAGGTTCTAAGTGATTCTGTATTACTGACGAAGTTCAAGGCCTCAGCGGTTTAGGACTTGGCAAAATCTTAATCTGAGTGAGGCTCAGTGATATGGCAAAGCCTAAGTGATTAGTATCAATTGACTAGTGTGTGCAAAAACTAGCAACTGCAACTTTCTCTTCCAGGTTGGAGACTTCCTACTGAGAGACCAGCTATGGCCTCTTCCTATGCTGCAAATAATAAATGGTCTGAGGTTTCAGGTTGTTGTATAATTGGTATTGGAAGGTACATGATCCAACCTTCCCCAGATTGTCTGTCCTGTCTTCATTCCCTCATTGACCCACCTAGGTTTCCAAGTTACAATTGCTTCTGAATCCCAGGCAACTATTACTACACTATAAAGATTACTATAGGTTGTTCTTGTTACATTAATATCTTCCTTTTGCATTTTAAACTGTTTAAGAATTCAATTCAGAATGTTAATATTACTGCTCATTTTTATTTTCACATAAAGTACCAGGTTCTCATCTTGCTTCTCAAGTGCATGCATAAAAGAGAAGGAACTGCAGGTAGCCATTGAATGGTCAGTGATCAGTCCATAACTTATTTCTTTCCTCACTCTGTATATACTTGTAAATTCTCAAACACTCACACAAAAATCAGAGCTTACTTCTCTGTCATTTGCTTGACCTTATGGATTGGTGGGATCTTAGTGGTCTTCTGGCAAACATGTCTGAAAGATTCTTGGGTACAATCCCTTTTCTTTCCTAGATTGCCAATGAAGTATATGTTCACTGTCTCATGGAATTGGAGGTAAGTCAGAGACTTTTAGATGATAGCCATTGTGACCAAACAACATAAACCACAACCATACCTGCCCAAATCAAATACAGTGCCTCCTTGAGAGTAATAAAAAATAAAATGAAGATGGTAACATGTAATAAGAGGCTGCTTGTTTGTTCCTGGCTGCTCAGCCCTGAAGTAATCACACAGAAACTGTATTAATTAAATTACTGCCTGGCCCATTAGCTATAACTTCTTATTGGCTAACTCTTACATCATAATTTAGCCCATTTTTAGTAAACTGTGTATTTCCACGTGGCTGTGGCTTACTGGGTAAAGTTCTGGAATCTGTCTCCAGTGGAGCTACATAGTTTCTCTCTCACTCCACCTCCTTTCTCCCAGCATTCAGTTCAGTTTTCCCCACATAGCTCTGTTCTACCCTATCAGGCTAAGCCAGTTTCTTTATTCATTAAGCAATAAAAGCTAAACATAGACAGAAGGACCTCCCACACCGTTGTCCTTTTCTGTTTAAACAAAAAGGAAGGCTTTAATTTTAACATAGTAAAATTACATATAAGAAGATAGTTATCAAGCAAGAGTTATAGTTACATAACTCTTTATCTTTAATCTACTTTATCTTTAATCATAACTAAGGAAAACTATAACTATCAATTCTTCAGTTCCATCAAAGACCACAGAAGGATATAAAATTACCTAAGTAAACAGGAAGTACATTGTAAGCAACTTCCAAAACTCTAAATTTGATGGAGACATCTTGCTGCCTGGACAGTCACCCAAAGTTCTTCTGTATCGTTGGGGCATCGAATCTTCAGCCCACAGGCTCATAGTACCCTGCACACTTTTCCATGAAGCAGTAAATTTCAAAGACTGTTCCACCCATATTAACAATTTTCAGTCACTTTCCTTTGCAGACTGTCTGGCAGACTCTTTCATGAAGCAGGAACCCCAAAATACTGTGTCACCTTTAGGCAAGTTCATCAGTCATCTTTCCATGAGTTCCCCATGTCCAGCTCAGACAACATTACATCACACAGTCCAGGCAAGAGCAGTTTCTTGACCAAATGGCTAACCAAATCCATAAGGAGCCTCTTAGGTGCCCAATTTTCTCTTGAAGTAATTGGTGCCACCAGTAACAGATGTATCTCAATGTCATGAAAAGTCCTAAGATCTTAAACATTTTAAATGCCATATTCTGTTAGTCTTTTTGATGCTTGAAGAATAACTATCCATCTGAAATATATCTCTGTACATCTACAAAACCTAACTAACATGACTACAAGTTTGACTAATATAGATTACTATCTATTAACCTACATTTCTTAATTATACATTATATTTTTAAATTAGCCGGACAAACACAATGCCTTATTCAAGATCAAAAGTACATATACACAGTATAACAAAATTTTCCTAAAACATGTATCAATAAACCAAGATTCATACCAATGCAAACCTCTATAGCATATCCCCCTTTAAATGTAAATAAACATTCATTAACAATATTTTGAATAATGGGCATAGTTTTCTCCAAACTGTTTCCTGCTTTTTGTTGGGCAAAGTAATTTTTATTTTTATTTTTTCCCATGATATTTATTGAGCTCTACATTTTTCTCTGCTCCCCTCCCTGCCTCTACCCTTCCCCCTTCAACCCTCCCCAATGTCCCTATGCTCCCAATTTACTCAGGAGATCATGCCTTTTTATACTTTCTACTTCCCATGTAGATTAGATCTATGTAAGTCTCTCTTAGTGTCCATATTGTTGTCTAAGTTCTCTGGGATTGTGGTTTGTAGGCTGGTTTTCTTTTCTTTATGTTTATAAACCACGTATGAGTGAGTACATGTGATAATTGTCTTTCTGTGTCTGGGTTATCTCACTCAAAATAATGCTTTCCAGTTCCATTCATTTTCCTGCAAAATTCAAGCTGTCCTTATTTTTTTCTGCTGTGTAGTACTCCATTGTATAAATGTACCACATTTTTTTTTATCCATTCTTCGATCATGGGGAATTTAGGTTGTTTTCAGTTTCTGGCTATGACAAACAGAGTTAATATGAACATAGTTGAGCACATGTCCTTGTGGCATTATGGAGGATCCTTAGGTTATATATCCAAAAATGGCATTACTGGGTCTTGAGGAAGGTTGTTTCCTAATTTTTTGAGAAATCGCCACACTGACATCCAAAGGGGTTGTCCAGCTTGCATTCCCAGCAGCCATGAAGAAGTGTTCCCTTTTCCCTACAACCTCTCCAGCATAAATTGTCATCAGTGTTTTTGATCTTGGCCATTCTTACAGGTGTAAGATGGAATCTCAGAGTTGTTTTGATTTGCATTTCTCTGATGACTAAGGATGTTGAACATTTCCTTAAGTGTCTTTCAGCCATTTTAGACTCCTCTGTTGAGAGTTTTCTGTTTATGTCTGTATTCCAATTTTTTATTGGATTATGTGATCTGTTGGTGTCCAATTTCTTGAATTCTTTGTATATTTTGGAAAACAGACCTCTGTCTGATGTGGGGTTAGTGAAGATCTTTTCCCTTTCTGCAGGCTGTTGTTTCATCTTGTTGACTGTGTCCTTTGCTTTACAAAAGCTTTTCAGTTTCAGGAGGTCCCCTTTATTAATTGTTTCTCTCAATGTCTGTGCTGCTGGGGTTCTATTTAGGAAGTGGTTCCCTGTGCCAATGCATTCAAGTGTACTTCCCACTTTCTCTTCTATAAGGTTCAGTGTGGCTGGCTTTATGTTGAAGTCTTTATCCATTTGAACTTGAGTTTTGTACATAGTGATAGATATGGGTCTATTTTCATTTTTCTACATGTTGATATCCAGTTATGCCAGCACCACTTATTAAATATGCTTTCTTTTTTCCATTTGATATTTTTTGCTTCTTTATCAAATATCAGGTGTTTGAAGATGTGTGGATTGATATCTGGGTCTTCTATTTGGTTCCATTGGTCCTCCTGTCTGTTCTTATGCCAGTACCAGGCTGTTTTCAGTACTATAGCTCTTTAGTAGAGTTTAAAGTCAGGGATTGTGATGCCTCCAGATGTTCTTTTATTGCCCAGGATTGTTTTGGCTATCCTGGATTTTTTGCTTTTCCAAATGAAGTTGAGTACCATTCTTTCGAGGTCTTTTAAGAATTTTGCTGGGATTTTGATGGGCATTGCATTGAATCTGTAGATTGCTTTCGGTAAGATTGCCATTTTTACTATATTAATTCTGCCTACCCAAAAGCATGGGAGGTCTTTCCATTTTCTGGTGTCTTCTTCAATTTCTTTCTTCAAAGATTTAAAGTTCTTGTCATACAAATCTTCCACTTGTTTGGTTAGAGTTACTCCGAGATATTTTATGCTATTTGTGGCTATTTTATGCTATTTGTGAAGGGTGTTGATTCTCTGATTTCTTCCTCAGCCCTTTTATCATGTACAGGAGGGCTACTGATTTTTTTGAGTTAATCTTGTATCCTGCTACATTGCTGAAAGTATTTATGAGGTGTAGAAGTTCCTTGGTAAAATTTTTGGGATCACTTATGTAAACTATCATATCATTAGCAAACAGTGAGAGTTTGACTTCTTTTCCAATTTGTATCCCCTTGATCTCCCTTTGGTGTCTTATTGCTCTAGCTAGGATCTCAAGAACTATATTGAATAGGTTCTTGGAGAGAGTGGACAAACTTGTCTTGTTCTTGATTTCAGTGGAATCGCGGGGAGTTTCTCTCCATTTAGTTTGATGTTGGCTGTTGGCTTGCTGTATATTGCCTTAATTATGTTTAGGTATGTTCCTTGTATCCCTGCTCTCTCCAAGACCTTTATCATGAAGAGATGTTGTATTTTGTCAAATGCTTTTGTTGGGCATCTAATGAGATGATCATGTGGTTTTTATTTTTAGCTTGTTTATATGGTGGATTATGTTGACAGAATTTTGCATGTTGAAACATCCCTGCATCTGTGAGATGAAGGCGACTTGGTCATAGTGGATGATGGTTCTGATGTGTTCTTGGATTCGATTTGCTAGTATCTTATTTAGTTTTTTGCATCAGTGTTCATGAGTGAGAATGGTCTATAATTCTCTTTCTTAGTAATGATTTTCTGTGGTTTGGGTATCAGGGTAATTGTAGCCTCATAAAAAGAGTTTGACAATGTTCCCTCTGTTTCTATTGTGTGGAATAATTTGAGGAGTATTGGTATTAGTTCCTCTTTGAAAGTTTTGTAGAATTCTGAGCTGAAACAATCTGGTCCTGTGCTTTTTTTGGTTAAGCGTTTTGATGACTGTTTCTATTTCTTCAACAGTTATAGGTCTGTTTAATTTGGTTATCTGGTTGATTTAATTTTGGTAAGTGATATTCATCCAGAAAGTTGTCCATTTCCTTTAAGTTTTCCTATTTTGTGGAGTAGGTTTTCAAAATATGATCTGATGATCCTCTGTATTACCTCCATGTCTATTGTTATGTCCCCCTTTTCATTTCTGATTTCATTAATTTGGATATTCTCTCTCTGCCTTTTGCTTAGTTTGGATAAAGGTTTGTCTATTTTGTTGATTTTCTCAAAAAACCAACTCTTTGTTTCATTGAGTCTTTGTATTTTTTTTTGTTTGTTTCTATTTTGTTGATTTCAGCTCTCAATTTCATTATTTTCTGCCATCTAGTTCTCTTAGGTGAGTTTGCCTCTTTTTGTTCTAAAGTTTTCAAATGTTCTGTTAATTCACTAGTGCGGGATTTTTCCAGCTTCTTTATGTAGGCATTTAGTGCTATGAACTTGCCTCTTAACACTGCTTTCATTGTGTCCCATAAATTTGGGCATGTTGTGTGGTCATTTTCATTGAATTTTAGGAAGTCTGTAATTTCCCCCTTTATTTCTTCCTTGACCCATTGATGATTCAGGGGAGCACTGTTTAATTTTCTTGTGTTTGTGGGTTTTCTGGAATTGGTATTGCTGTTGACTTCTAGTTTTAAAGGATGGTGATCTGATAAGGTACATTGGGTTATTCCAGTGTTTTTGTATTTGTTGAGGCTTGTTTTGTTACCGAGTATGTGATCAATTTTTTGAGAAGTTTACATGTGGTGCTGAGAAGAAGGTATACTTCCTTCTGTTTGGATGGAATATTCTATAGATGTCTGTTAAGTCCTTTTGAGTCATAACATCTGTTAGTTCTCTTATTTCTCTGTTCATTTTTTTGTCTGACTGACCTGTCCAGTGGTGAGAGGGGAGTGTTGAAATCTCACACTATTAGTATGTGGGGTTTAATATGTTATTTAAGCTTTAGAAGTGTTTCTTTGACTTATGAGGGTGCCCTTGTATTTGGGGCATAGATGTTCAGTATTGAAATTTCCTCTTGATGGATTTTTTCCTGTGACTAATATGAAATGTCCTTCTTTATCTCTTTTGACTGATTTAGCTTGAAGTCTTTTTTGTTAGATATTAGGATAGCTACACCCATATGTTTCTTAGGTCCATTTGATTGGTATATTTTGTCCCAACCTTTCACTCCAGACGATATCTGTCTTTGAGGTTGAGATGCACTTCTTGTATGCAGAAGAGGGATGGATTGTGTTCTCGTATCCATTCTGTTAGCCTGTGCCATTTTATGGGTGAGTTGAGTCCATTTACATTAAGGGATATTAATGACCAGTGGTTGCTATCTCCTGTTAATTTTTGTTTTCTACGTTGGTGATGTTAATTTGTGTGCTTTTTTCTTCTTTGGGATTTGCTGTAATGAGATCATCAATTGTCTATATTTTTGTTGGTGTAGCCATCTTCCTTGGGTTGGTGTTTCCTCCTAGTATTTTGTATAGTGCTGGGTTTGCAGCTAGGTATTGGTGAAATCTAGATTTGTCATGGAATATCTTGTTTTGTCCTTCTATAGTGATTGACAGTTTTGGTGGGTATAGTAGTCTGGGCTGGTATCTGTGATCTCTTAATGTCTAGATAATGCTTGACCATGACCTTCTGGCTTTCATTGTCTCCACTGAGAAGTCAAGTATAATTCTTATAGGTCTACTTTTATATGTTGCTTGGCCTCTTTCCTTCACAGCTCTTAATATTCTTTCCTTACTCTGTATGTTTAGTGTTTTGATTATTATGTGGCAAGAGGACTTTTTTTGGATCCATTCTATTTGGTGTTCTGTAAGCTTCTTGTATCTTCATAGGCATATCTTTCTTTAGGCAGGGAAAGTTTTATTCTATGATTTTGTTAAATAAATTTTCTGTGCCTTTGAGTTGAACTTCTCCTTCTCCTATACCTATTATTCTAGGATTACACTTTTTATGTTGTTGCATATTTCATGGATATTTTGGGTCAAGCCTTTGTTAGATTTAATGTTTTCTTTAACCGATGAGTCTATTTCCTCTATTTTATTTTCAGCACTTGAGATTCTCTCTTCCATTTCTTGTATTCTGTTGTTCGTACCTGCAGTTGTGGTTCCTGCTCTTTTCCTCATGATTTCTGTTTGTATAATTCCTTCAGCTTCTGTTTTCTTTATTTTTTCTAACTCAGTTTTCAAGTCCTGAATAGTTTCTTTTATATGTTTGAGTTCTTTTCCTTGGTTTTCTTTAAGTGATTTGCTGATATCTTCCAATTTTTTGTTTGTTTTTCCTCCATTTCTTTAAGGTAATTTCTCATTTTATCTTTAAGAATTTCAAACCTTCTCTTGAGGTTATTTTTTAGATCATTTTCTTCTGGTTCATCCATATTTGGTTGTTCAGGTCTTACTTTTGTAGGGTCTTTAGGTTTTACTGGTATTATGTTGCTCTTTGTGGTGTAGCATGTGATCTTACCTTTTCTACTCATCTTTTCCTCTAATAGGTATGGTTGGGACTGTCTGAGATTCTGTTCAGTAATTCCTAGGTGCCAGTGAATCCAAAGCTAAGATGATTTTCCTCATGGTACAGTCAGTGTCACAGTTCTAGTTACCCTGTTGGTTATTCCTGTTCCTGTGCTTTGGTCTGCTCCCTTGGAGTTTGCTGTCTCAGGCCTACTTTGCTTGGAATTTGCTGTCTCAGGCCTACTTTGGCCTAGGCTGCTGGCTTTGCTCTGTTTCTATAAATCTTGGTCTGGATCTCCTCTTGCAGAAGTCCCTAGCTTGGAGTTAGACCTGTTCTGGTGACAATTGCTACTCTGGATCTGGTTGCTGGGTCAATCCTGAACAGCTCGTGTCCCGGGACTGGGTTTGCTCCTGGCTCCTGCTTCTGGTGGGGCCTGCTCTCTCTGTGTCCCAGGCAACTGGTTCAGCCCCACTTCAGTTCCGGTGGAGGTCTCCGACTCTGAGTAAGGTCGTTGGCCCAATCCTGGTCTGCCAGTGTCCTAGGACTGGGTTGGGTCCCAGAGCTGGACTTGTTCCTGGCTTCTGCTCCCAGTGAAGCTTGTTTCCCCTGGCTCTCTCTGTCCTAAGCATCTTGTTCAATTTCATTCCTGTGGAATTTGTTGCCCAAGGTGGAGTTCCTTGCCTCAGGGCAACTTTGGCCTAGGTTACTGACTTTGACCTGTAGGTGTAAATCCTGGTATGGCTTCCCTCCTGCAGAAGTCCCTGGATTGGAGTTGGACCTGCAAAGGTTTCTGGTTCCTGTCTACTGCCTGAGAGGTTCTAGGCTCGGGTGTGCCAAAACCCACAGAGGATCTGCTTACTTCCTCAGAGGTCTGAGACTCATACTGGGACCCACAGGGGTTCCAGGTTCCTGCCTATTCCCTTTGATGTTCCAAACCAATGCCCAAACCCACAAAAGACCTGGCTCAGGCCTATTCTCTCTGAGGTCCCAGACTTGTGCCTGGCCTCGCCAAGATCTCTGATTTCTTCCTATTCCCTCAGAGGACCCAGGTTCACTCACACCCAGGCTGACAGAGGTCCTGGCTCTGGCCTAGTTCATGGGAGGTCCTAGACTTTCGCCCAGACCCACAGGGATGTTGGCTTAGGTCTACTCCCTTGAAGTTCCTGGATTCAAGTCCAGACCCTCAGCAGTCTCTGGCTCTGGCTCACTCGCTCAGCAGTTACTCCCTAGTACCTGTTCCAGTGGAGATCGTTGGCTCTGGATCTGGTCACTAGGTCAGTCCTTATCTGCTCGTGTCACAGGACTGGGTTTGCTCCTGGCTTCTGCTCCTTCTGGAGCCTGCTCTCTCTGTGTCTCAGGCAACTGGTTCAATCCCACTTTGGTTCCGGTGGAGGTCTCAGACTCTGAGTCAGGTCTTTGGCTCAGTCCTTGTCTGCCAGTGTCCCAGGACTGGGTTGGCTCCTGGCTTCTGCTCCCAGTGGAGCTTGTTTCCTCTGGCTCTCTCTGTCCTAGGCATCTGACTTTTTAAAAATTTTTAAGTAAAAAAACACAAAGTAATTTTTAGGGGTATTCATGGTGACCTTTCAGGGGCTTTTGGTTCATCAAACCACATTAGTCTGGAAAGATTTCACAGGTTCTCATCTTCTGTGGAAACAAAAGAAGAACCTCTTTTCTCAAGCAATATAACCTTAGACCCAAATTCTGAAATCAAGATACCTTTAAAATATATATGCTGGTTTAGCTTAGCAGCCCATACAATAAAATGTCTCTTGTTACATGGCTCTTTAACAGTCAAAAAATTCAAAGAAAACAATATACATAATCCAGACTTTCTGTGTACTTTTCGTGTTTATGTGGCTTAGTTTTTTAATTTTTTAATGTATGTCTGTTTGTATGCTATCTCTTTAAAGTCTTTGTTTTATTTTTTTAAACAATTTACTTCTTTTCCTCTCTATACTCTTTTTCTTCTTTCTCCCACTCCTACTTACATTTTTCAAGACTGTCACCCATTTAGAGTTCTCTTCCATCTGAATCTGTCTTTATTTTGTATCTGTAATTATCTTTTGACAGGGAACATTTTTTTAAATGCTAAGTGGCCATGGCTAAGAACAACTCCACAGTCCTGCCTGCTTGCTCCGCATAGTCCAACATGGTGGAGACATGTTTACTGCTTTTGAAAGCCATACACATTGCTCCATTTTCAGGCACACAGACGGTCTATGTTGCCATTAAGAAACTTGTAGCACTGTGCTCACAAAACCCATTTAAATGCTCCATAGCTAGACCTCATCAGAGTTTGTATTGGAAGCATGGCCCAGGAAGCCACCATTTCAAAACAGTATGGCTTTTTTTTTCTGCTATCACTGTATCAGGAAAAAATCTCTCTTAGAGGGACTGCTGCATTTCCCTCTAATGTTTGAGTGCAAATTTGTAGTAAGGAGACCATTTGTTTCCTGGCTGCCTGGCAGTTCAGATCTGAAATAATCACACAGAGACTGTATTAATTAAATCACTGCTTGGTCCATTAGCTATAACTTCTTATTGGATAACTCTTACATATTAATTTAACCCATTTCTAGTAATCTGTGTATCACCATGTGGCTGTGGCTTACCGGGTAAAGTTCCTGCATCTGTCTTTTGCTGTGCTACATGACTTCTCTCTCACTCTGCCTCCTTTCTCCCAACATTCAGTTTAGTTTTCCCCACCCACTCTGTTCTACCCCATCAGGCCAAGCCAGTTTCTTTATTCATTAAGCAGTAAAAGCAACATAAGACAAAAGGATCTCCCACACCAGAAGCATGCCAAAGAGTTTAGTTTCTTATTAAGCAATAATAATGACTAAGAGAGACATAATTGATGAGTACTGTGTCACAACATTACCACCCTATCTGTACTTGAGAAAATTGATAATAAAGACATAATGATGAGAATTTCCACTTCTCAGTGTCAGTGAGATGCCAGTAGTGAGTAGATGCCTCACACAATTTAATTCCATTTCATGCTATGGGAACAACATCTCTATGAATTGGGTAGTGTTATTCCTACTTTATTTTCAGGGAAATTAGGAGTCTGTTATTTACTAAAGGTCAAAGAGTTGAAGGACTTAGTTTCTAAACTACAAACCGATGGTTATCATTAGAAGATGATAAAACTGTCTCTACTCCTTGCAGCTGTCTCATTTCAACCTTCTGTTTTTATCTTCCTGTACCTTCCCATTTTATCTTCCTGCACCAATGCAGTACTTATTGTGATCAGTCCCACACTGTTTATTCCCATTTTTAAGAACCTAGAATTGAGGTTTCTTTTCATGGCCTCCTAACATTGGTGTGAGATTTAAAAATGAAAATCAGCTAAAGTAACTTGTATTTTATTAGCTAGTATAGTGGCAAAAGAATAAAAATAGGTGGTGAGAAAAAGGTTTGTCCTATATTAGTGAAGTCTTTCTGCCCCCAAAAGTTATGTTATTAGATTGCTGTGTCAACTAGAATCCCACATATTGTTAAATCTGATTGTGTGTTAAATAAGTAAAAAAGGAACCCTGGGGGGAGCATGATAGAAAGAAAACAGCTTTCAGAATCATTTTGATTCCCATTTCTAGTAATTAGCGCTGAATAATTCTATCATTCCATGGGTATTGAATACAGCAAGAAGAACCTGCGTGCAGTGTTTGTGCGTGTGTGTGCACATGCCCACGCTGGGAAGGGCTGGCTCTGTTAGTAAAGTGCCTACAGTCACAGAACGAAGAACTGAGTTCTCCAGTACACATGTCAAAGCCATGTGTTGTGGCACTTGTCAGTAATCCCAATATCGCCTAAAAGGTGAGAGGCATAGGGATGCATGGATACCTAGAGTTGATTTGCCAGTCAGCTGAGATGGTCTATGAGCTACAGGCGTAGTCCGTGACCCCGTCTCAAAATCAAACGTAGAGCCTGACAAGGAAAGATGTTTCACGTCAGCCTGTGGTCCTCACAGATACACACACCCGCCTAAGCATGTACATATACCAAACACATATACAAATAACAATGATAAATAAGTTGCTGGAGAGATGGGTCAGTGGTTAAGTGTGCTGACTCTTCTTGTAGAGGACATGGGTTTGATTCCCAGCACCTATGTTGCTGTTCCCAAGTATTTGTAACTCTAGTCCCAGGGAATCAAATGCCTTTACATACACATGCAGGCAAAGCACCCATACACATAAAATACAATAAAATATAATTTTAAAAATACATGGATAAGTAAAAATAGATAAAATTAAAGATGAGTGAACAAAAAAGAGCATCTCAGGCAATATCTTAAAATGCTAATCCATTGATTTTACTCAGTACAACCTGTTGGTTTGATATGATCTGAATATATGGGCACCCCCAAAATTTACAGATGAAAAGCTAATCACAAATGTGATGTTCAAGCTCTTAAGAAAAGAGTGGCCTGTAAAGATTTATTTCTCAGAAATAGAAATCACTACACTTATTAAGTATGCCTGCTACAGCTTCACTGTTCCCTTATGCTGAATGGAAAAGACAATATCTATGCACCAGAACATAAGCCAGTATGAGACTGAGAGTTTGCCGGTACTCTGAACTTTGATATGTCTGCTTGTCTGGTCTTTTGATGTAGTGTGGAGGCCTAAAAATGTGAGCCTATCTCTACCTTGCTGAAGGTCAGAGAATTACAGCTTTCTCAAAGTTGTTAACAAGTATGGTTATATACCATTACCTAAGGTGTGGTTACTTGGTATTTTGGACATTAAGGTGGTTCATACAGGTAGATTCACCCAACTCTGACCAAAGGTCAGAGAGTTACAGCATACTCCTGCTCTTTCTTTTGAATTAAAAGGTTTAACTTAGGGAATGACAGCCTTCATGATACTTTGTTTAGGGTGGGTTCATTGCATAAACAGCAGAATGTTTTTCTCAGGAATCAATGACTTTTTATCTCATATTGAAGCAAGTAACATTTTGAGTTGTCCTTTGTATAATGTTAAATCAGTCTTTTGACTTCTTCCCCTATTTATTTGGGGCATAAAAGTATATAGAAAATTAAATTTGGGCAATTTCAGCATTCACTGGAACTCCCTCCTGGTACTATGATATGTTTCAGTTTTATTATTTTCACTTGCATCTTCATTGTCTTTATTTATTTTTCGAATCCCCATGCCCCTATCTTGGTTAAAGGTATAGTTGTTGAAGTTGGTCCCCGACAATGTGGTTGTTCAAACAGACAATGCTAATAAACTATGTGGTGACAGGTGAGAAAAGAGTTCATAGCTGACTGAAAGCACTATTCCTTTCTGAAGCAAAATTGCAGGCATGAAGGAAAGTGAGTGCGATGGTATGCAAGCATGGATATGTTGAAAGGTTCTAGGAACATTAGTGAAGAAAGTATGTCTAGAAAGGATGAGTTGGGGGTTGATAATAGGTAATGTCATCAGAAATGTATGAGAGGATCAGATTGCTTAAGACTTTAGGGTATAATGAGAATTCTGCAATTATTCTGTATGAAATGGAAAAATAGAGTTTTAAATCAGAGTAAACTGGGGGAAGGGTATAAGAGTACAGTTGTGCTACAAGTTCAAAGCTATGAGAAGTTGAGTATCTAAACCGGTTGATAAGGACTCAGGCCAGGGATTTAGCAAAGACAATGGAAAGAAATAGACAGAATTTTAAAGTGTTTTGGACATACTATACATATAATATGTATCTAAGAAACAGAACTAAGGATGATGGAAGAAGTATCAGTCTGAACAGTTAAAATAATGGAGTCATCCTGACCTGAGATGGGGCAGGTAGGAAATAGTTTAGAGGGAGGATATTAGACATTTAATTTTTAGATTGGTTT
Organism: Ondatra zibethicus; assembly: GCA_004026605.1. NCBI lineage: Eukaryota > Metazoa > Chordata > Mammalia > Rodentia > Cricetidae > Ondatra > Ondatra zibethicus. The sequence continues at coordinate 87,798 of PVIU01007530.1, forward strand.
ATTTAAAATTAAAAATGGAGATTCAAAGAAGGAAAAGAAATTAATGACCTATAGTTAAAGAAAGATGACAAGAAGACTAAAGATTAAGGAGTCATTTGTATATTTGTGAATACTAAGCCATGAAATGCCTAAAGGAATGAGTTTAGAGAGAAAGATAGATGACCAAGCTATAAACTTCACATCCTCTAATTTAAAATATATGAACAATGAAGATAAACATCCAGATATACTAGGCATGAATGTTCCATGAGGTGAGATAAAACTACCCTTCAGTATCCTCAAGGCAAGTGAAAAAAAGACAAAAAGAAGAACTTGACATACTCCATCTTAGTAAGTCTAGTAAGAAGACTGAACGCTGAACCTTGGTGTTACCAGAGTATAGATTGTCAGTAATATTGAAGAAATATTTTGGTAAAATGAAAGCAAAATCAATGCAAATAAAACTGATTTTTGATGATTTAGAGAAAGTTTACAGTTTCGCCGATCAAGATACCAAAGGGTTTAAGCTCTGACTACTAGGAAGTAAGAGTAAGGAAACAAAAAAACATTGATGAGAAGTGAAGTGTTCATTGTAAGCTGAGAAGGATGATTCTCTAAGGAGAAAAATACATGACACAAGAAAGGAACACAGGAGTTGATGCTGGAGGAGCCTCAAGTAGAACTGTCAGGGTGAGGACCAAAAATGGGAGGAAAGTGATTCTTCACAGAAACACTAACTGACTTATTGGTTCGTGTCCAACACCTGCTTACCTGCTTCACACAGAAAATAATAAGGTCTTCTGTCTTTAATATTTCATTTTATTTATTTATTGGCATTTGAAATTTTAATTTAAAATATATTTAGAAAACAGAAAAATTTCTATCAACAATGGATGTATTTGGCTATTGCAAAACACAATTCAACTAAAAAGGCAAAATTAAATGTTCTTTTGAGAATTTATTTGACCATCATACTTATATCATTTACACATATTACACACACACACACACACACACACACACATACACTTACACACACAAATCCTCCTGAGTTCATGTAATTTTTTTATATATTTCTATGTGTTCAGTGTGGACTACTTGATTGAATAATCTGTCAGGGTGTTCATCCCTGGAGAAAACAGATTTTCCCTGTTTCAACAGCTACTGAATGTCTTCATTTAGGGGTTCTGAAGTTCTTCATTTAGGGGTAGGCCTTGTGATAAAGTCTCCTTGTTGAAAGTGACCATGTTTGCCCATCAACACATGTATGTTCACAGCCTGTAAATTGCCTAGTGCAGAGTATTGTTGGTGCAGAGCAATATTGGGTAGGTAAATATAAACAGATAATCTTCCCCTTGTCAATGAGCTCCTTCCTAAATGTGAAGAATATAGGCTTATGGATTATTTACATGAAGACAAGGACCATTGAGTGAAATGGCCTGAAAACAAAGGATAACTATATAGGACAAGTTACAACCAGCTTGTTAGCCAAGTGACTGTAATGGATGAAAGATGGATGCTTCCACAACCTGCATAACAAAGGACACTAGTGAAGCACCTCATGCCATCTGCCATGACTTGTCCTTTCTGACTTTTAGTACACAGCGGTTCTCTAGTTCTATGCTAGTACTAAACATTCCGTGTGACATAAGTTCAATGGTCATGGTAAGATTATACATTGAAAGATATGTGTTAACTATAAGTCAGAATTTAAATGGCCTGAAACCATCTCCTTGATGTTCTAGAACTACTGAGTAAGAGCTTAACCACTTTTATATCACTTTGTGCCATTGAATCCTCAAAACACACTCTGCAGATAGGTAAAACACTTGCCAAGTCCACGAAATTAACAAGACAGATATATATTCTTCCTGCTCACTTACTAAGTTTTGAGAAACACGAGAATTACTGACATCACAGTAACTTCTTCCTAGCAAATTAAAATTTAGATGAAAATCTACAACATGAAAAAGTATTTGATCCAGGTCAAAGTTTATTATGAACAGTTTGGAGGCATTTTTACAATATGGCTAAAACTACAGGAAATGAATATATGTTCCAAACAGACACAAATATACTTTATTTTATTTCATATATCTGGGCTTAGATAAATCTCTGTGAACATAGTTAAAGAGAGTCAGGGCAAAGTAAAAGTGAGGCAAAAATTAGAATACCAAATTATACAGCTTGGTCAACCTTGGCCTTCTGAACATTTAATTAAGAAAAATATTGAGGTTCTCCTTAGCAAGAGAATTTTCTGGTTAACTGATGACCCAAGACTACACTGTAATTAGATTTGTTGGTGTGCGTGGTGTGTGTATCACCCTCAGAGCATGTTAGTACATTTCTTGTTATTCAATTACTTCAGCATCTGAAGAAGATTTACAACTTGTAGGAGAGTCTGAACTTCATGACCAGACTCTGTCAAAAAATGAAAGTGTAATGAAATGAATAAATGTACAAATACTTGCAAGTGCGTCCTTCCCCATGTTAAATACTTCATGATTTTACACAGGCATTTCTGAAAATTTTACAATATCTTTAATATATAGGCTTAGAAGGTGGTTCATAGTGATTCAAATTACAAAAAACAGATAGGATTTATTAAAAACAGATTTAATGTTCTGTAAAATTCACATCGCCCTAAATTGAGTTAAACTCTGTATTTTTTAAAAGTCTTGCACAATTTTGCATTATATAAATTGATCAGCACCTTTCTTTGATTTCAGATAAACTGAAAATTTGAAACTGTTATAAAATATTTTTCAGTTGTAGCTTCTTTTTCATTCTATTTTCTTAAGTAAAGGCACTGATATCAGACTGTTTTCTCGTGTCTGTTCATATATGCTCATATCTCACACATATGATATGTATTTAGCCTAAAAGGATCTTATCAAGTATTTGCCTAAAAGTGAAAACTCTCATTGAATGACTTAGAGAATAAGTTCAGCAACTCATAGTCTCCACATTCCACATAAACTTACATAATTTATACTTGACTTAATATTTTTGAACATACTGTTTTCTGAGTGTTTCATTTTAATCTGCTCAAAACTGTATTCACTACTGACATTTTTCTGCCAACAGGCCTGGCCCAGGTACATATTTATGCTTCTTCCAGATGAGCATACAGAAATCAATTGGTTAATGAGTATATTGAATAAAAATTTAGTTACATTCATTTCTTTTATATAATAAATTTTATTGAGTTGATTATTAAACAATATTGGAATGCTGTCTTCATCTTTTTAATTACAAGTTTTGTGTTTAATGTGTTGTATACATTAATTTAAAACTTTTAAAATGGTATAGAATATTATGGGTTATATATTATGTGGTGACGGGGATATAAGGCAGGTCCTACAGGAGAACAAATTGTTTGGCATTTTCTGCCAGAGAGGTGGTTTATATTTACATTGATTTTCAAACAAGCTTTTGAGTCCAGTGCAGAATCTGCAACTAATCTTAAAAGAGAAGGTATCTGGGAAGATAATACAATTTTGTATAATCTAAATCAAAAGTTTTAAGAGTGATTCAAATTAAAGGAGATGGATGTAGGTATT
>PVIU01007531.1:0-91016 GCA_004026605.1 Ondatra zibethicus
CCAAGGCCCACCCCCATCCCTCCTGGCCTAGGAAGGAGTGCATTCAAAAAGACTCGGTTCTCAAAAAGTTAATATATGCAGAAGAGATAGGTCCTGGTGTCATTGTTTGTGGGTTCTCCATCTGCCAACTTTCGCCGCCACATTCAGAGAGTCTGGTTTGATCATATGCTCATTCAGTCCCAGGCCAGGTGGACTGGTGAAGAGCATCAGTTCTTTAAGGGGGTGTGCTACCAGCACTGCAGAGACCCCTGCGTGTTTGGTTAAAACCCTCATTGCAGTGGTAAAAGCAAGCGCTTGCTTATCCAGCCTGCCTGATGTGCCACTGCCTGCTTTAGGGTCCTTGCAGGTCCCTTCCCCCTTCATCCTCACAGTAGCTCTGTAAAAAAAAAAAAATGCTGATATCCTTCCGTTTTACAGACTAGAAAACAGACACGAAGAGATGAAAGGATATTTCATATCAGTAGACTGAAGGACACAGCTGAATGTGGAGGGAGATAGACTTTCCAGCTCCAAAACTTACAGTCAGACCCACAGGACAGCAGAGCCTCCTTCCCCATCACCTCTGCGCTGTCTCTGGTGAAGGTGCCAATGAACAGCACAGCCTTTAAAAGCAAGAGGTCCGGGGAAGTTTCAGAGCAATGGGACTGAATAACCTTGACCACCCGCCTTAGATAATCCACATTGACTGCAACATAATTCCTTTTTAAAAAAGAGATTAAAAACCAACTAGACCATCTCACCCTACCTAAGAAGCACTATTGTGAGAAGTAAGATACATAAGTGAATTTGCTTTTCACTCTCGCCAAGTCTTACATGATGCACTGTGACACGGGAGCTTAAATTTGAAAGGCGGAGATCATTCTAGTCGAAAGTAATATGTTGTATCCCAGAACGTTCTCTAAGTTTTTCTCATTCCATTTTTTATCATATCCATCACAACAAGTAAAGATTTGAAATTATTCTTTGTCCCTTTAATGATTTTGAGTCAAAGCTGTCTTTAGAGTATAGAAGCTGTGCCTGCTTCAAATCAGGGCAGTATATTATGCTTGGTCTTTAACCCCTATAAGTCTTCAAACTTTTCTGAATAACTGGTGCAACCTTCCCCAGTTTTTCTTTGGGTCTCCATGTGTTAAATGAGATTGGAATCTGGGTGCCAGTGTCTTTCTGCTAAGATTCACAGCATTCTCAGCTGCTGAATCCTTAGAGACAAATACCCTCACCATCATGCTTCTTCTTCAGATGAGAGAGATGCAGAACATTGTGTGCCTGGACCAAAGCTGCCTGATGAAGGAGGGAGGGAGAACAGGAGTTCTGACTCAGAGGACAGAACCAGGAATGGCCACTCTAGAAAACACTGGGAAGTCAGGTGGTGGTGGTGCATGCCTTTAATCCTAGCACTCAGGAAGCAGAGACAGGAGGATCTCTGTGAGTTCGAGGCCAGGCTGGCCTACAGAGTGAGTTCCAGGACAAGCGCCAAAGCTACAGAGAGAAATCCTGTCTCGAAAAACAAAAAAAAAAAAAGGAAAAGAAAAGAAAGAAAGAAAGAAAGAAAGAAAGAAAGAAAGAAAGAAAGAAAGAAAGAAAGAAAAGACAAAGAAAAAGAAAAAAAACACTGGCTACAACCTAAAAAGTAGGGCTTGTTTCTGAAAACCCAAATGTGAACTGTGGGAGAAAGAATAAGACCCACATGGTTCCTGCCTCTCCATCTCTTCCACATTCCAGGCTTGGAAAACCAAACACAAGCTCAAATCTTTTAGCACCAAATCTCCTTTTTTCTTGACCAAGAATGTCTATTCACTGCCCTGTGTACCCACCAGCCCCACTCTCAACCCCTCGGTTGCAAAGGCAAATATAACGCCATATTTCCCTCCAGTAAGCATTTTGATCCCCATCCTGTCCCTGGAAGATGGATTGCTATTCTGCGGTTACCATCAGCCTGCTTTAAATTCCACGGAAGCCCCACTTGCTCCCTTAAGCCAAACCACACAAAACTTTATCAGACAGCAGCAGCTACTCTTGCATCAAGGTTCTAGGGAGGAGGAGATGCACTGTTCTAAAACATCAGACTTGGGCACTGCGTTGGGTATGATCATGTGGTCTCATCTAAATGGTTCTCAATTTAATGTGTGACAGGATGAAAATTCAGGAGATTCTTTTCATTTCCCAAAGATATACTTATTCTTTGGGGACACATTCATGGTTTGCTTTTCCATAATCAAATCGGACATGTTACTTATCAGACTCTAAGTTCCCTCAAAGAACGGAATTAACTAGTCAGTCTCCATTAGACATGCGAGGAACAACCAAGCAATTTTAAGAGCCTTTCTCCAGCTATCACAATCAAGAACTGTTGCTTCATGGTTTGAAAAATAATAAACTGATTTTTAAAATAACTGAATATCCAAAGAAGGCCACGATCATAAGCAATTATCTTTGTAAAATAAAACAAAAGTTGGACAATTCTTCCTATAAATATAGTATCTTTCATTAGCAAGGTAAAATAATTCTACTCACATACACTGAGTCCAAAACACAGACCCAAGACCCAAGCCTCAAGTGGATAGACAGTGTTTCATGGAACGGCAAAATGCTTTTTCACAGGCTCCTTTAAATTCAGCACCTGGGTTTATTTGGGTACCACATAGTGTCACAGAAATGAGCTGCCCAACAAAAGGGCTGCATCTGAACTTTCCTGAGAAACAAGCATTCACCTCTCATGGAATGTTCTAAGATCTCTAATCTCAATTTTTCGGCATAACTTGCCTCTACCTGGATATTTCCCGCCACACAAGAAGAAAACAGAGAAGTGCCAGCCTCCCCTTCCCTTAGCTCGTGCCACCAATCAGGGTTGGCCTCGCACCCTAGGAGAAGATAATCCACAGTGGGGCAGATGGTGCATCGCACTCCTGACCTTTCTGTCTGCCTAGGCTGGATCTAGATAAGGAAGGTGTCTTCCCCAAATCACCCTCTCTGGGAACTTTGTGATGTTTGTTTGAAAATGGCAACACCTCCACAAAATTTCCCTTCCTGTCTGCCTTTCTCTTGCTCTCTGCTGTGCTGTTGCCCTGATCTTTTAAACAGCTAATGCAAAGAAACCAACTTAGCTGATTCCTTATTGGTTGTTTATTTGTTCTCACTAGAATTGGAGACCCAAGAGGGCAAGGATCTTGATTTGTTTTCGTCACTCATCTGTAACTATCCCAAGGACTAGAGTGCTGCCTAAAAAACACCTCCCCAACACACACACACACACACACACACACACACACACACACACTCCAGGGAAACGCTTGTTGGCAGCATGGAAAAAAGATGGCTAGAGACAAAGCATCATGGTCCAGTGTAAAGCCACATATTGCCGTGGCTCCATCTTGCTGTTTATGCGTCTTGAAAAGGACTGTATACTTTCTGGTGGCTCAACAACCTTCACCATATAGGAAAATAGAAAATATGCAGAGGGGGAGAGGGAGAGAGAAGGGAGCCACACTGGGAGAGAGAAGAGTCAAATCTCGATGCCTACTCCTGACTGCTGCCAGTGGAGAGCTGTCTATATTTCCTATAGTTAACGGTGTTTCCTCTTAGGACAGCGTCTTCCATTCAGAGAACCTGTAAGTAGGAACAATTACTATATTCAAACACGATGACATTCTTAAAATGGTAGGACCATAAAGATGGGGGAACTTACATAGAAATAGAAGTTTTTCCCTCCCATTTTCCCCCCTGTAAATATTAGGAAGGTTGAGCAGGAAGTTTAAAAATAAACAGGAAAATGACGAAGGAAAAACTCTATTATGGGTATAATAATATGGAATAAGCATGTATTTATTGTTCCTCAATTAGTCTGATATTTTTATTACTACATTTTGATCATTTTTTTCCTTCTTACTTTTATAAAATGACAAAGAACAGGAAATCAAATAGTATGCAATGTCAATATCCCTTCCTTACAATGCCCAGGGCACCACTGGCACAGAAGAAGTGGACTCTTTGCAGGGATGTTTTCTATGAATGAGTTACTAAACATGAAAACACTGAAAGAACCGGGACGAAGGAAAGTGCCGAAATGAAAGCACTGAGATGTGAATGAGGAAATGAAAAGAAAAAGAGAAAGAAGAATGACTCACAGAGACCAGGGAGGCAAGTAGATTATCCAGCAGTTCTTGTTCAAAGAGCTCAGAGGACTAAGCCCTTCAAAAGTCACTCTCCGGGTGGAGCTAATCCTTGAAAGGATGATAAGTGAGTGAGAAAAATAGGGGTTGATCATGGTAGATTCTTTCGAAGTTCAAAAGCTAAATTTGATGGAAGAAAAATCATTTGATGTAGATGGTTTGGGACTTTTTATTAAGTGCTGGTGAGAGCTGTTCTCCTAACACCTAACAACACTCAGTGTATGGTGTATACAGGGAGCTGGCACAGCAAACACACCAGGCGAATATGCTCTAAAACTCACAGCATGGATCTCCAGCCCATCCCGGAGAACCACCTTCACCACACCCGTGGGATCCTTCAGGGCTCCTCTTCCTTGAGCTGCCAGCCTCCTTAGCTTGAGGGTTGGCAAGCTCTAGGATCACTGAGCAAGCTTGCCTTTGGGAATTTGAAGTTCAGTGTATGAGTTGTGTGCTTTGATTGCCTGTGCACCAAGACTCTCAACTCCATCAGATGGACTTTCCAATCACGAGGACCTCCTGTAGGGAAGAGGAGGGCCACCCTGGTCCTGAGACAGGAGGATTGATTACCTGATCAGTGCACATGAGCAGTGCACAGCAGTTCCTCCGATCTTCATGAACGTGCCTCTGGCCTTTTTGCTTGTCCAGGCATTATTAAAGGGATGTCAAGAAAGGACTACAAAACTGGAGATGATGTTTCTAGATCTTTAGGTGAGGCAATCTCTCCTTTAATTTTATCTAAACCAACAACTACTGATTCTGTCGTTGTTTCTTTTATTTTTTAAAAAGCCCAGTGTCTTGTACTGAAACTGAAAGACCCTGTAGTTTTTCTACATGCATCATGGCTATGAATAAATCTGAGCTTTGATCTGACCTTTATCTGTACAACATAACACGAGCACAATAATAATTTATAGGGCTCAGTCCTAAGTGTGACATTTCAATGATCTGGGTAAATATCATTACCCAAAGCCAGTAGCCAGGATGGGCACAGCCCTAGAGGTGGTGGCTGCATTTTCTGGCAGATGGTTGTTCATTTGATGGTAGGGAGAGTCCTGAAAGTAGCAAATGTCTCACTTGCCAGAGTTTGGGGTTACAATCTACAATATAATAAAAACAAAAAGAAAGGGCAAGCAGGGACAGTGATTTTCATTTTGGAAAAAAAAAAGTTCTAGTCTGAGCCAGGGTGATTAAGCACAAATAAACGGCCCAGAGGCTTAGGTAATGGGCCAGGTTTTGTCCCCCTTTGCTTTGTTTAAGCAAGAATTTGACAAGAAAGACAGACATGGTGTCACGAGTGGAGCAGAATATCCCAGGAAATTGGAGATTAGGAAAGAGGAAAATTAGGGAGTAAAGAAGAAGAAATGGACCTATGGCTCTCCTTGTCTTCAAAGCCTGACAAACATGTAAATCACAGACATGGAGCATCCAGTCTTGCTTTACTCTGGGAAAGCAAAGAAGTATGTGTCTGTGAGCAAAATTCTTTGTTGCCATGGAAGTCAAACATTCTTTTCCTACCTCCCCAAATGTCTGCCCCTACTTGAGTCCTGGTTGGCATGTGCCCCTGGGAGTTCACCAGTAGCTAAAACACAGCCTTTTTTCACCTTCTCCTCTGACGGGCTGTAGGAAGGCCTGTTCCTTAGAGGGGCTGACGCTAAGTTCTTCCTCCAACGTAATAAAGTGTGGACTGCTCTGTGCTAACTGAAAATGCTTAACAGTTAGGCAGTGCGTATTTTTCTTCCTGTTTGCCTGTTGGCATTGACTCACGGGAGCCCCAGCTCCACACCCACGCGCCTCATTTGTCATTGAGTTTGTCTCCAGCGGAGAGTGGCAGTTCTCCTCTACACATCCTAACGATGTACAGAAAGTAAATTTTCAAAATCAAAATAAAATAAAGTCAAAACTATCCAAAGAGAATGCTGAACAACAACAGCCTGTAATGACATGTTCCCATCGAGTTTGACACTTTGATAAGGAAATTGCTCTCCAAGGAGCAAAAGCCGTCTTCGCACTGCAAAAACACCCTTGGTTCAGAGCCCCCCACCTCAATGAGCTCTGACCCACACCCCACCACCAAGATTTCAAGCATCTTGCTCGGGTAGCTCTCAGCAATGTCTTGCCAGCACTTTCCTTTGTACTGGCAGAAAGGTTTAGATGTTTGGGGGTTTTGGTCTTTGTTTTTTTTTGTTATTGTTATTGTTTTGGTTTGGGTTTTGGTTTTTCCATAAAATACATTCACACACTTATCTTTCCCACAACCAACAGGATAAATACACACGCCCATCACTTACGAAGAGTTCCAGCTGTTTAGATTTTCACCCAAACGTGTGAATAAAAACCGCCTGGCAAAACAAGTCCTGCCTCTCATACCTTTTATGGATTAACAAATAGCCCTTACCCCACTGCTGCCCGTCCTTAATTGGACTACACTGTGAGGAGCAATTAAGCCTAAATGGCCACTTGCTGAGAACTAGTGGAAGAAAGGCTGCTGGAGGCATTTGCATTCTCCAAATAGAGCACACATGCTCAGCTTTGGTGCCCATAAAAGAGAGAGAGTGACTTAGTTCCTTTTCTTTTTCTCTTTTTCTTTTACTGCTTTTGAGAGTAGGAGAGAGCCATTGTTTCATGCACTCAGTCGAATTGTTAGACATAATATAATTTTTTGCAACTTCTGGGCAAATAAGAGATGTGCAGATGAAAGAGCTCTTTCTGTGGGGGAAAGGCCGCTTCCAACCCCCACCCCCATCCTCGGCGGCTACACTGTATGTGCAAATGATAGATCCGAGCTGGCAAAATGAAGCAGAAAATGAGACAATTCCTGGGACACAAACAGACCCTCACCTGAATAGCGGGAGACTGGAGAAGGAACACGCAGAGGCGTTATCTTTTGGTGTGCTTCCACTCCTGAAGATGAAGGGAAACAAGAATCAAAAGAATGATGTGGAAGCGATCACCCCTCACAGCCCAGGAAGGTGACTGCTGGCAGCCTCCAAGACATTTCCAAACCATGGGGACATGTATATTGTTGGAATTGGTTGCTGGGATTTGTATCATTTTTATTTTTATACAGACAAAGGAACCAAGGAAATAAGCTAGAATTTTCTCCTGAACTGTGTAGAAAGAACCATTGAAAAGGTTGTTGTTGCAGTTGCTTTTCTCTTAGCAAGGAACAAATCCACCGCTTTTATAAACATTATATTCATCATTATAAAAAGTAGGCTTTAAGTAGTGCATGAAGCAGGGGCAAATAATAGGAAGAAAATCACTTCAAATTCGACTACCCACAAATATCCATCATTTATTATTCTCTGAGCACGATTCAAACATCCTTATGCATTCATATATAGATAAAAGAAATAGCAAAAAAATCTATAAAACCAGAATTATAAGGCCTATGAGTTCTTAAGCTTTTCCTTTTTATTTTATTTTACACCAAGAACAATAAAAATTTTATAATAATTTTGATAAATTACTGAACTGCAGAAAAACTACTGTCCCCAACAAATAGTTTGTCAATGAAGAAAACAAAAGTGGGGTCACACAGATTCAGAGCAATCAGAATGGAGTAGGGGCTGGGGGACATTGCTAAATTAGATTTCATACACATGCCCGACTGAGTCTTTGAACTGGACTGAAGACCAGCTGACATATGAATTTCGGTCTGGGTCTTCTAAAACATCACTTTGTAGACCTATGATGACATTCCATGTAAGAGACCATGTTATAGACCTATGATGACATTCGTGTAATAGACCACAGTGTAGACCTATGATGACATTCCATGTAATAGACCATGTTGTAGACCTAGAATGACATTCCATGTAATAGACCATGTGGTAGACCTATAATGCCATTTTGTGTAATAAAACATGTTGTATGACATTCCATGTAATAGACCACTCCCCTAAACTGTTCAACTGCTGAGACTACAACCCATCTCTTATTGAAACACAAATTAACTTTTGCTAGCACCAATTCTAATTCCTGACTGACAAATGTTGTAATAACCAAGGTTCTCGGCAGTTCAAAGTTATACATACAGCTACCATTTTGTAAAAACACAGAATACCTTTTTCCATCTATTGGAATCTGCATTTCTCCAGATTGCAATCCTAATTAGCCCCAAATAAATATAATTGCCTTTGTTTTTGACTAGGCTGATTTTATTATCAGTTGGCATATTTTAAAACATGCCTCTTTGCTCTGTGTATTGAAACTGTGGAGAAGAAAAAAATTTCCTCTGTCCACAGAGATTCCAATGGATGAATAGTAAGGAACCTGAAAATAGACAACTAGAGATTGACAAGAGTTTATGTTTACTCATATGTGAGCACTCACCAGTAACTAGTTGAAAATCCAGTTAGACAAAGTATCTATATATGTATAGATAGACACATACACACACACACACACACACACACACACACACACACACACTCAAAAGGAGGGAGGACTTCCAACGAAAGTAACAGGGTCTTCTGAATTCTTTGATGCTAGAGAAAGTCTTCTCATGACCAAGAACTTACCTTGGAGAGGAGTCAATATGCGTCCACAGGCATACTCAGTCTGAAGAACTTGAGAAGAACCAATGACAATTTTGTTATCAAGAGTTTCTGCTTAACTTTAGGTAATGTTTCTCTGACTTCTGATTCATTCAGATGCTTTTTCTGACTTGTTCACTTTAGTCTTCATTGTCCTTTGGGGGATTATTAATCACTTTGTAGGTTTGGTTTTTTTTTTTTAGCATCATTCATGGCTTCAACTCACTAGGTACCAGTAGAAGAACACATTACCCTCAGTGTGACAACCACAGTGTCTCCAAATATAGCCATGTGTTCCCTGGAGAGAAATAGGGTAAAAACCACCTCAGTTAAGAATCATTAAAACTTTGGGAAATAGAATGAAGGGCAGAAAAAAGGCAATAGATTGAAATGATCATTTTTGATTATACAGTTGAATTTTTTTACAACTGCCTATGTACTGCTTGTTGTTAGAACCTGCCTGGCCTAGCTGAGATTGTGCCCTGGGTCTAACTGAGGTTGAAATAACAAGGTCTATAAAATAAAACAAGAGAGTTCAGGAGATAGTAAGCAACCCATATTCCAGATATGTCAATGGTAAGAAGTATGAGTTTCTTCTTGGGGAGAAGAAATGTGATTTCTCCTCAATCTTCATAAATCCATAGCTGGGACAAACTTCTGTAATACAAGACAGATGAGCAGGAGGAAGACCAAGCATGTCTATTTATTTGTGCAGTCATATCGCATGGGAGAAGGATTCACGAAACACACTCAAGGCAGTGGCTGAGAACTCCGGCTTTTACAACAGCTTCAACAAACAGTAATAAATTTCCAGAGAAACAACGAGACAAAGGGAAAGTGGTTCCAGCTTCCAAAGGCAAGAGTCTACAAGAAGATAAATGTTTGGGGAAAAAAACAAATGGAGTAAGGTTTGTTTGTAGATCCCTCAGGTGCCACCTCTGCGCTGGTGAAGGTTGTCTTCAGTAAAGGGGAATTTATTGTCTTGGGTGGGAAAGGAGCATAGAAAAGCTAGCTCTCTGTTGCTCCTTAACTGCTTTAAGTTAAGAAAATCCTTCATATTTTAGGGAGCTATATTCTGATGTCCCACAATGTCAAGTGCCCACAGGATAGCCACGGTGTGATAATTTAGCTGTAGCCTAAGGGACAGGCTGCTTCCAAGCAAGAGGATTTCAGCAGCATTCGAGAAGAGTTCAGAATCTTCATTGGAATCAATCGCCAGAGCTGAGCTGGAGTTAGGAAAGAAATTTCTTTTCTAACATTGCTCGCCCTCTGGTCAGAAGGAGGACTTTGAAGGATGCCAAAAGAATTCACATACACCTATTGAGAATGCTAACATTTCACTACAATCACAGAGAACGGGTCCAAGACAATAACCACAAAGTTATCAATTGGCACCACCTAAGTAGAACTTGTCCCATCTCTCCACATCAGAGGAGGAACTCAGAAAAGAGAATCTATGAGAAAGTGGGGACAAAAGAAAAGAATTTTTGGCATAGAGTCCCAAGTTTATATCGGAGAGAGCAAGTGAGGGTTAAGATATGCCTTACCCAAAGGTCATGTGTCAAAGCTTAGTTCCCAGTTTGTCCTACTGGGACATGACAGAACCTTTAAGAGGTAGGGCTTGGTGGAGGTTTTAAGTCATTGGGAGTATGCCTCCTGAGAGAACTGTGGGATCTCAGCCCCTTCACTTTCCCCTCTTTCACTGCCCCATCATAAAATAGATATTTCTGTTATGCCACACCCTTCTAATATGGCATTCTCTACTTCAAAGGCTTAAAGGCATTGAGTCTACCCAGTAATAGACTGGAACTTCCAAAAGTGAATTTGAATAAACTTTGTCTCTTATCTTGGGTATTTCACTACAGTAACTCATGAGCTGACATATATAGGATAGGAGTTTCACTGGATTTTAGATGTTTGAATTTATTGAAAAAGTGGTAGGATCAAGAAAATCTGTAGTTAAAAAATTTAAAAGAAAGGTTTTCCTGGAAAAGTGTGAAGACTGTATTTGAGAATGAGAGGGGGAAAATATTTTACGTCTGTCTGTATAAAGCTCAAACCATTTAATAAACTGGTTACATTTATTTTAAAGCAGGTCTTGATCCATTGGATTTATTTTCCTCCAGGAATTCCTGTACCTGTATCATGTAAGTACTCTCATTATGAAGATGATCTGTTGCCTTAGACTTGACTTTGCAGGGACAATCAATTACTTATCAACACTTCGTTGCCTTAAAAGTTTTGCCAGTATTCCTTCCATTTCATTTGGCATTTGAACAATTTGTTGCAAAGAAAGACAAAGCCAGCCATACTTTCCTGAATCTGTGATTTAATTTGTTTTCTTCATGCCCATACAAACCCTTCTTTATTTCAAATTTAGTATCTTTCTCAAGATAGAGCTTTCTTGTTGAACGTGTTGTCAGTCTTCCTTGAATTCCACAGTTACTCTTCCTTGTGCTGAGCTGGGTTTTTAGCATGGGGAGATTGATCAAGAAGTGGATGCCTTTTATTATTGAAATCATTTCTGTTTCATTCTTTCCCTCAAAAATAACAGTGAGATTGTATTTCTTTTATTTTTCTTCTGAATCCAGTGCTTTGCTGTAATCTTTTTATGCCTTTTTTTTCCAATTTCATTTTGAGTGATATTGTCAAGCCTGCCACTGTACACATAGTTGTGTTGTTGGTCACGTTTACTATTTCTGAACCGGGTTCTCTTCTATTTCTCTATGCTCATGCCCCATCTTTTTCTATTACCTTTTCATTTTTCTCTGGACTTTTCTATTGCGTCTCGGAAATGTTTTTCTCTGACTTTAATTTTTGCTGTGGGAAACTTTACAAAACTGGATCGAAATCTTTTCTCTAATTCTCTAGGCAATTCTTCCTGTGGTGTGGCTTGCACCCACTTTTTAGAAGGCATTTCTCTCTTACGTATTCTACTCTTATTAGTCAGCATCATCATCATTATCATTATGCAATCTATCAACAAGGATTCATTCTGTTTACTGGTCACCTGTGATGTCTTGCTAGTTTACTTCCAAAATTCATGTGTGAGTTTGCTAGAAAATGCTGTGTACATCACATATTCACATGAAACCTTTATTTCCTTTGCCTTTCAGCCCTTCGCTCTGTGTTTTAGGTCCACAAACATGCCAGCTGAACATTACTGTCTTCTCTACCTCACCTCTGGGACTTTTCCCTCAAGCTGGAGTTTAAAGAATCCATTGAAGTGTTTAAAGGTTGGAATACTGAGAACTGTAGTTTGGGGCCAGTGCTCGAGAAGACAAAGTACAGAGACAAGAAGAGAATAAAAAACAAGTGCTTCTGTGACTAGCGGCGCCTCCCCAGCCCCCACATTTCTCAGTAACAGATAAAACTGAATTGTTTATTTTGTTGTTTTATTGCAAATAGTTTTAATTAAAATTTTCTTTGACAATTTCACATGTATATATAATGCATACTGGCCGTTCTCACCTCCCAGCTCGCTCTCATTTCCCTACCACCCTGGGGATTTTTTTCTCTTTCCCTTCAACTCAATTTTCTCAATTTCTGTCTGCTGGTTTTAAAACTGAATTCTTACCTGAATTTTTATTCCCCTCTCCTTCCTCTCATAATTAAGAAGTATAAAATCAGAGTAAAAAATGTACATGTCCTGATGTTCCTGTCAGTGAGCAGCACAGCTCAGTCACTGAGCTTGAGGGAGTGTGAGGTTCATAGCTGACTTAGAAGACAGCCCCACAAGGTCCTTCTGTGGACCGCATCTTGTTGCTCCATGTTGGCGACCTCAGTTCCAAACAGTCCCCAGTCTCCCTTTATATCTTCTGCGTCTTATTTTCCCTCAGTTTGCCAGAATCTGGATGTATAATCAGTTGATCCTTTCTAGAAAGACACATGAGAGAGGTTGGGAGTAAACAGAGGGGTGACCACATGCATCTCATGGATCTTGTGGAAGGGGAGTGTGTGCAACTTTCTCACAACTAGTGAAACCTCTGACAGACTGGATGATTTTTCTCATCGAACATTCACAGTTTTCTAAAAGGCAGTTCTCAAAGCAATGTGGTCAGAGTGAAAATTGTCATGCTCAACACTTTGAGTTAGTAATAATCTGAGCAAAGGTGAGAACCCAGCTCAACTCATCCCTAGGCTGTTATCTACTGCAACAAAGGCTACTCTTATACAGAAGAATGTGGCTAGACAGACAAGCTAGCATCCTTGGTAAAGTCTAGGGAAAATAGATTACTGGATGTCTTAGCAACTTTTCTATTGTTGTGAAGACACCATGACCCAGGCAGCTTAGAGAAAAAAGAGCTTGCCGAAGCTTACAGTTTGAGAGGGATTAGGATCTATAACCATCATGGTGGGGAGCATGTCAGCAGACAGGGATGTCTATCATTGGAGCAGTGGCTGAGAGCTAGGTCTCCATCTACAAGCATGAGGCCAAGAGACACTGGGAATAGAATGGGCTTTTGAAAGCTCAGATCCTGCCCCCATCGACACATCTCCTCCAACAAGGCCACACCTCCTAATCCTTCCCAAACAGTTCCACTAGAGGGTAACCAAATATTCAAATACCTGAGGCTAAGGGCATTCTCACTCAAACCACCACAGCAGAGTTCTTCCCAAGGTTTTAGTAAATAGCAACTAAGAACCACTATAACTTATTTCGATGTGTTTTTTCCAACAGAGCAGATGGTAGATTGACTATAAACTTCTCATAATACTGGCCGCACCTCTTCACACACTTTAAAGTGCTTTAAACTAGGCTGGGAACCTCTCAATGCTACTACGTCTTGAATCTTCAAGCTGTGAGTAATTCTCCTATCTGTGGGCTCTTGAGCATGTTATTTGCCCCTGTATAGCAACCTGTATCAATGCTTGCCTGAACATACCTTATTTATGCACCTAGTGACTCTATTATGTTAATCTCGAAAGATAGGAGCCACGCCAGTCTCCAAATGGTCATTAAGTATCAGGTAATTCATGCTTGTAAAACATGTTACCTCTAAGGTTTTTAGACCCTTCCTGTGCCATTCACCAATCTGGCAAAGCTACAAACTCTTTTTATAATAATGTATTTAAATAAATAAAAAAGGACATGGAATACCAAAGAAAACAACGTTTTTTAAATGTTAGTAACTAAAATATTCTTAAAATGTATTTGCCATGCTTCTTTAGTAGTATATTAAATAGCACATTTACATATTCACAAATAAGTTTAATAGCAGGTCTATGGACTATGAAAGTTTCTAAATAGTTGGGCCCAGTGAGATGGCTCAGCAGATAAAGGCAGTTGCCACAAACCTGATGATCTGAATTTGATCCCGGTAACCTACATGGTAAAAGGAGAGAACATATTTCCAGAAGTTGTCCACTGACCTCACATGCTCACAAAAAATAACTGAGAATAATATTTAAGATGTTTGCAACAAAATTATTTCTATTGGTGGAAAAGTCATACATTCTGCTAAAAGCACTAGGTTGCTTTCTGTTCACATTTAAAATGAAAAAAATGATAAATTTTGATTAGGGATTAATGAATATAGATGTGATTTTTCTACACAAATGTATTAACTCTCCCCCTGGAATCCTGTCTCTGAACCCTGGGTTAAGCACCCCTTATACACCAGAAAGTCAGCAGGTCCAGCTCAGAAGGGCCAACGGTAGCTCTCCAATGAGACAGCAGGCTGTCAGAGGGTTCTCAGTAGTTGAGGGAGGAGTTAATTACTGGGAAAAGCAGGGAATTCTTAGCTACATCTTCCAGAGGGCCAGGAGCTTGGGACAGGACTCAGGTCTCTAAATCAAGAACTGAAAATAGGGTTGTGACAGGGGATAGTGGTCCCAGTGACGGAAGAGTGGAGTGGGTGTACAGAGGGCCTGGTCACAGGGATTGTAAAGAATGTTCCATCTCTTCCCACTTCTTCCTCTCTTTCCTCCTCTTTCTCTTTTATTCCTCTCTTCCTGTAGTAGCAAGAATAAGAGAAAGGGCAGTAGACAAAATCTTTCAGAGGTTTCCCTCTAGTGGCTACTGAAACAGTTCAGAAGACCAGTCCTCTTCGGGATCACTCAAAAGAAAGGACAAAATGTACACAGTGATTGGGTCAGGGTTATGTTTCACAATTTTACTTCAAATTATGAAATACTGGATAATTAAAATGTTATCAATAAATAAATGACTATAAATTGAGGCAGCAAAAGACACCACAAAGACCAGATTGCCAGGTAAGACACCCATTGGAGACTGTGAGCCTGATCCAAGCTCTCCTACGATTTAGACAATCCCCATGATAGGGAAAAGTGGATACAGGAGCTTGAGACGCATCAACACCTCCTGGATCTCTTTCCCCCTACAGCAGAGGGTCTCTGGCCTGAGAAAATACATGTGTTTTCTCCAGAATGGTATGTGCCTACCTACTTGTCCAGAAGTAGCTGGAGTTCAGGAAGCATGCGAAAGATCTCCACTTTATGCTCAGAGATTTACATAATTTACAGGACATTTTCCAGAGAGCTGGGTCTCATAAACCAGCGGTCTCCAGCTTTGTTTACCTAAGAAATCCTAGACACAAAAGTACACTCTGCTAAAAGCATTCCACGGATAAGACTCTCCTGCTAGCAAAAAACATTTTGTTCACCAGGAGGCCTGCCATTAGTATCCTTATAAGATTAAATGGTTTGTTTATCATCTTTCCAGTGTAGGAATGTGCCCTCTCCCCTTGTAAGACTGGATCGTGAGCGAATATTTCCGAGGTATGCTACACAGACTATATCCGGGCATTTTGGTTTTAGGTTGGGTTTGTTTTTTGGTACATGGTCTTGCTGTATCTCAGGCTAACTTTGAACTTATGGCAATTCTCCTGCTTCAGCCTCTCAAGTACTGAGATTATGGGCAGGTGTCACTAAGCCAGGTATACCTAGGTACTTTTAACCATAAGAATTAACATTGGCCCCCTCCTCCAACAGTCAAGCACAAGACCTTTGAGCAATGACAACATAACATGCTACAAATGAGAATTATCTTGTCAACAGAGAAACTAAAAGATTCCATGTTTAAAAGATTATTTTTTATGGGGTTTCAATATGCAGCCCTGGCTAGCCTAGAATTCACTCTATAGACCAGACTAGCCTCAAACTTATGATGCCCTTTCTGTCTCTAACTCCTAAGTGCTAGGAATATAGATATGTGCCACTCTGCCTGGTTTGAGGATATTCCTTTAAGTCATTTCTGGATCCACAGATTGGCGGTGATTATTTTATAGTTTACATGTTTCTACAAGAACCATGTGTTTTCACTCTCACTGAATCCAGTTCGTTTTTTCCCTGAAATTAAAGCTTCCAGAGGACCCTGTGAGCGCATCAGAGGACAGGACTTGAAAACAGACTGCTTTGGGGGTCAAACCCTGACTTGGCCAGAGCCTGCTCTGGGATGTCGGACAGATTAGCCTGTTTCTTCCATTGGGGATGGCTAACTCTCACCTCTTTGGGCCCTTGGACAACGCAAGCAGATACATGGGCACAAATCACACTTCTTCTGACACCCATTGGTCCGTAGACACCACCCCTCTCCCCCCACCCCAGCCCCAGATCACGTAGCTGTCCCAGGGCACCATCCAAGGACCTGCTTTCAGAAAAGCTCCTCCCTCCTCGGCCACGTCTGTCAATTTGGCCCACCAGCCTTGGCTTGGAGTTGCTCAGGTGTCCTGCTGTTTCCAGATTTGAAAGAAGTGGAATGAGGCCCGGAAACCTCACATTCTGGCAACTAAGGGTGTACCAGGGGATTCGCTCTCAATCACTGACGTTTTGGTCAACAGAAAAGGGGGACTAAAGGGCTGGAGAGAAGACTCAGTAGTTAAGACCGGGAGGACTGGAAGGATGTGGGGAAGCCTTGGGCCATGCTCCGTTATGAGGGAAGCCTTATATAAAACAGCAGATAATTTATATAAAGTGTCAGCATGAATGCCCTCAGAACAGACTGTAAAATAGAAGAAACATATTGCGGGGAAGCTACTGGGTTCCATTCCCAGAACAGCAAAGGAAAAAGGTAAATAAAAAGGAACAACTCTTTGGAAATACATGGGGTAGCCCCTCCCCCAAGTGGGGTGTGTTGTGCTTCTTCCTCTGTACAGTGGGATTTAAATACAATTTGTTTTATTTATTTGTTTGTTTGTTTGTTGATACTTCTGTTCCCATTACCACTCCTGGCACACTTCTATCTATAAGTAAGATAGAACCCTTCACAGGTATTTAATTGTAAAACTGCCTCCTAGTATGAATTATTACATAAAGTTTTAAGTTATATGCCCACTGCATAGTAAGTCTGGATAGCTTGGCTGAAGTACAAATTATAACATCAAAAAGACTTGAGTTAGAATCTGTATTTCTGTGACAAGATGGGAATCAACCCCAGAGTTGCTTTCTGCATCTCGAAGATCACCAAATTATTATCTTCCCCATGAAGTTGAATTAAATAATAAATATAAACTCTTAAATAAAATCTTTACATAATACAAATGAAATAATAAGCATTATTACTATACCTAATGTGCCATTTATAGCTGGATGTGGTGGTACATGTCTGTAATCCCAGCATTAAGAGTGCTGAGGCAGGAGGCTAGCCTGGACTACCTAGTGAGACTATCTCAAAAAATTAACAAATGAAAGGTATTTCTAATACATATTCTAAGTAAAAGCTATACTAACCATCAAAAATGTGATCTTGAAGAGTGAACGTCAGTATGACGTGGATTTGATTCATTCAGGTAAAAGTTCTGTTCCAATGCTTGTGTGAGGTCCAGGGGAGGTCTCATGCCCTGAGTTACATGTCAGAGCAGTCATTAGATGTGTGTCATGCTAACACATCAACCCAAGAAGATGGATGGAAACTGGTAACATGGTGGACAAGCAAGACCTGAGGCCTGGAGACATTGGTCCTGATCTATGCCTGGCTGTCTGAAACCAGCTGTGGGGGCAGCAGATGGAGGAAACAGAATCTAGCATCCTCCACTGGGGCAACATGGCCATGGCCAAGTTCAGTAGGATTCTTACAATTCCATTCCTCATTTATGTAGCACAGTATCAGGTAGGGAAACTGAGGCAGTCATGTACTTTTCTGGGAGAGGTCTCAATAAGCATACTCAAAGGTGCCCTCTAAAGTTCTTCTAGTCTACCAAGTGCCAAGACTCAAGAAGTGCATCTACTCACAATTCTAAGAGGTCTGAGGCCACTAAGATAAGTAAGTGCCTGGGTTGAGTTGGGCTAGAGGCCAGGGTTGAAGAAGAGGAGGTATTTTGTTATTTAGGTCAGATCATTAAGTAAGGATGAAAAATGGACCTGTTTCAGATGAGAGAAGCCAGTGCACTTAACGACGGAGGGTATGAAAAAAAAGAAAACAGAACCTTGGGATTCCCAAGACAAAGTCACTCTAAAAAGTCTTTGTACCTCATGTTAAATGTAAGATTGGGCAAGTCACAGCAATAGCCCTGAGATGTGGTCTCTGAGGACATTGGGTCCAAATTATACTACGACCAATTTCCTGCCTAGGGACATTTGAACTTACATCATTCCC
The DNA here is from genome assembly GCA_004026605.1 of Ondatra zibethicus. NCBI lineage: Eukaryota > Metazoa > Chordata > Mammalia > Rodentia > Cricetidae > Ondatra > Ondatra zibethicus. Next base: position 18,264 of record PVIU01007531.1, read on the forward strand.
GAATGATTCATTCCCCCAAGTAAACCTCTTAAGAAAGTAACGACCCAGAGAAAAGAGTCTCTGTTATTCTTCATCTTCACACAGACGTATACTGCAGAGCAAAACTTCAGCTTCTCTCCACTCCCAACAAATACTTCAAGCCTAGTATCATTTGCATCTTTTCACAGAAGGATCTCATCCATCTTGTGGCTTTAACATGATGAGATGATGCTTGAGGACATTATTATTTCATGTTTCTATTCTGAGAAAGATGTCTCTCTTCAACTTAACTACTAGCTGACAAAAATAACGTTGAACATCTGCAAGAGATAAAACAACTTGAATCCAATTTCCTTCCACATAGATTAAGAGCCCCATTCTCCTGTCACTTATGTGGCATATAACTCAATTTTCTGCAATATTTAAATGAGAGGCTAGTTTTTCAGGTCTGTCATGTGGATGACATAAATTTTTTATTTTGGCCCTTCCACTGATGTAGTGGATATATGAGTCCCTGTCAGGATGGGGCAGATCACAAAGGAAAGGGGACTCACACAGTAAAAGACAGAAAGACCAATAAAAGGGAGAAGCTGTAAGAAAACCTCCTCCGTTGAGAAAAACAAATAAGTAAAGCACACAAGGAGACGAGTCCGGCTGGGAACATGAGAGGAACCCAAGTCACTTGCATGAATCAAAGACTTCATGATCTATGATTTGTAATTGATTTGGCAGTCGAGACCCCTATACACAGAGGCAACAATTAGGACTGAAACAAAGAGTCCTCGTCTTGGTTCTAGTAAGTGAAAGTCCAAAGCCATCTTGCATCAGATAGAGCTTGATCAAGGGCTTGCCCAAAGTCACCAGGATCTGTTTCTCTGTTTCTTTATCTTCTGGCTTGATTTCTTTTGTGTTGGTTTCATTCTTATATAGGGTTCATCAAAATGGGAGAGAATTGACCACAATATATCCAGACTCTTAGGTTCATTAAGGAAAACCAGCTTCTTGGGCCATTTTCGGGGTTAAGTTAGGAAAACACTGTAGTCTCTTAGGTCTTTAAATCAATGGAAATTTAACTTTGGCAATTGTTTGAGAGGGTGATAGAATAACTAAGGACGGAAAAAGAAAGAATGAAGAAGTTAGAAACAGGGGAGAAGGTCACTGCCATCAGTCTTGGGGCTGGCTGCCAAGATGGAGGGAGAAGAAGAAGATGCTATCATCATCATCATCATCACCATCATCAGATTGCAGGAACATAAGTCTTTATCAGAATCCAGACTATGACAAGTATGTCACACAAACACCACTCCTAGAGAAGAAATAACCATTCATGGAGAAACCACCCAAAGCACGGCTTCCTCCACCTGCTCTCCAAGCTGATCTCTGTGTCTCCCCTTGGACAAGGTCAGCTGGAAGTCAGTGAGTAAAGCAGCCTTGAAGTGCGGTCACCTATAATATACACATTCTGATAAGCAATAGAGAATCTGTACATAAGACCACTTCTTTCCCTAGTCAACAGCAGACCCCATAATGACATCCTAAGAGGATTCCCTTAACTTAGTGGAGCCCTTGTCCTGTTTAGTGCCTGGGCAGCCTGTGTCAGCATACGGCCGAGAGTGAGGAATTTCCTTGGTCAGGTAGTTATAAAGCTGTATCCAGTATGTATGGGGTAGGAGAGGGTGACAGAAATCTCCGTTCTCGGTTGAAACACCACTGGAACTGATGGAAACTATTGAAGGCTTCCTTGGGTGAAGAACTTTCAGCCAGCAGAGGCTGTTAGGAATTCAGGCTTGGACAGTAGGGGGCGCTAGACTAGTGAATACCTGTGGGGAAAGGTATGTAAGCAGCATGCCACCTTCAAGGGTGAGAGGGTACATGTGATCTGGAAGCAGCGTTGAATGTGGAAAACAGGAAGGCTATCGGATGGCAATTGGAGATGCCTATCTGAATTAAATCTATAGATTAGAAGCTATAGAAATAACTAGTGTCTGTGTGTATGTGTGTACTAACGTGCACACACACATATGTTTACATGTCTATTATGTGACTCTGTCTATTGATGTATAATCGTGTTAACAATGAGCACTCGTCCCCACCTCTTGGTTTGGAAACACCATTTTATTTTTTATCGAAAGAAGCCAGGAGTACTGGGAAAACTGCAGATTTCAGTTCTAAAAGACTGAAACAAAAAAAAAAACTTAAGATAATCCCAGAACATCATGTATCTGAATGTAAGTTCTCAAAGAATGATAAGGGCCTGATGAAACAATACAGGTGTCTAACTGAAGAAGTTCCCTGTGACTCAAGCATAAGAAAAATTAAGCATTGCAATAGGTAACAATAATGCTGGATTATGACACATCAAACAAAATAGGAGTCTAGACCCCTATACAAATACAAATAAATACATTCGCCTAAAAACAACAGAGTAAGGACAAAAGTCTGTGAGAGATTGGTAACTAGTAAGTACAGGAGGGGTAATGGATTTAGAACATGACCGTTCGGTTGTTTGGTAGCCAGAAAAGTAGTGATTGACTTACAAGGATCATCCCTGAATGTTTAAGTGAAACTGTGATGAGGGTTAGGATGTCTACACCCACAAAACACTTATGCACAACAGAAAGCCAAAGGCAGATCTAGTAAATAACATCTTAACCTAGTGTAAGCGTTAAGTACCCAACAATGGAGCAAATCAAAGTCATGAACACCCTGGCTCCTGTGACGCTCCTTTAAAAAAAAAAAAAGCTCATTATGCAAATGCAATCTTGAGGAGATATCAGACAAAAGCAAATTTAGGGACACTTGACAGAGAAACTAGCTTAGATGTTTCAAAAATAACAAGGCCTTGTCAGGCAAGGAGAGACTAAAAATCTGCCTCGAGTTGAAAAACCTAAAAGAAATGACAACTCGATCCAATATGAGATTGGGGGCTGGGCTCTTGACCCATAAAAGTTATTATTGTGAAAAGAGAGTCTGTAATATATGGTGGCTTAAGGTCAGTGCCAATGTTTACTCTCATAGGTGCACTATGGCTTTATTAGAGGATTCTACTGTTTAATAAGAATACATGAAGTGGGTGGAGGCAATTCTCAGTTTATTGAAGAAAAAGAAATTGTGTGTGTGTGTGTGTGTGTGAGAGAGAGAGAGAGAGAGAGAGAGACCAGCTTGTTGACAATGCCACTCAGGACTCCACAGTTCTCAGTTGGTGCTATACCTTTGTGTTCACTTTTAAAAAGAGCCAATGGTAAAAATCTCCTGGACACCTGCCCCAATCTTGCAATTCCTTGTATATGTCTGGAGGCCACTCTTCTTCTGGATACCTATGTGTCTTCATTGAGCTGGGATCCTGTTGACTGCTTGTAACAGCCAGACTGTACGCAGGAAGAGACCCCCAACCTAAAATGTTAGACAATTCATGGAGTACTTTTTAAGAAAATGAATATGAAATTTCAAATTCCAACTTAGAAGGGTTCAAGATTCTGAGGGCCCCAAAGTTCAGTCTACGTGAGTGCCATAACAGCAAGCAACCTACGCGATGTTGAGCCAGATTCAATGCTGCCTTGGGCATGGGTGGGATGGGCTGAGCAAACACAGAATCAGTCTGTTTCTTCCCTATTTCTGGGAACTTCTCACCAACCGAGTAAAAGCTGCAAAAGTTTTGGGGTTAGATTTAGGGGCAAAAGCTGCACGGAAACTATCCAGCCTTTAGTGCGCTCAACTGGAAGCTACTCTTAGCAAAAAGAACAGAAAATATAGCCCTCTTATAGGTAGAACAGACATGAATCTCCATAAGGAAGGAGGGGAATAGTCTACCATTTGGCACAGTTCTCTGAGTCAGGACTTCTTTAACTTTTTTCTACTCGTGACCCTGTTTCACCCAAGAAATTTTTATGTTACCCTAGGTATATAAAACAAGTAAATAAATCAAACATTTTGTGATAATAAATCATAAATAAATAAATGTGTTTTAAAATACTTCTATGGTACATATAATTTTACCATTTACTAAAGATAAGAGTATGTTTACATGACCATGGGATGGATGTGTTTGTTTATTTTTACCTAATGAACTAATCTCACTTGAATGCTTTACACATGGGTCAGGGCGTCTTCAACATTTTTCAGAGTTGACCAACAAATACTTAGATTTTATAAATACCAATTCAGAGAGCATACTTGTGCGAATAATATATGTACAAAATAACAGAAGCATGATTAGGGTCATCTCAGAAATTGGTAGAAATTCTGTCTTCATTTTAAGTCAAAACTTACTTAATGATTTTTTTTTCCTAAACTCAACTAGAGAATTAAACATTGGCTCTTAAAATAAACCATTCTAACACAATACAATCTAAACAAACACGAACTTGGTACTTCCATGCTGAAGAATGATGGTAAGAAAATACTAAAATTCTTTTGTTTTCCGTAATTAAGTCTGTGTGTCTGTATATGAGCAGGGAATACTGTATGTGAAAACATTGCAATTCAGAACGTACCATAGCCTTGAATCTGAGTCAAGGTGTTTGAGGCAGCGCTCTCTGGAGTGCCTGCATTGTGTGTGTAGAACCAAGGCTGAAGTGAAGGGACATCGAGGAACCCCACCAGCAACACTTCAGATCCATTGTGTGCCCTTATTCTAGCCTTCATGCCAAGGTTGAGAAAACAGCTGTCCATATGCCTTCCTCTCCAGCCCTCCCTTTCACATGACAACAGACCAAGAGAGGTCCTCGTCTATTCAAAGAGAATGCTGTTTGCTGTGCATAAAGGGGGGGGATGGAACGGAAAACAAGGGGGAAATGTAACTTGAGAGTCACACTAGAAATACTGTTCCCTCCACTAAGCACTTCACCAGGATGACTCTTACTTCACTTTTATGTCACAACCCATCACAGAACTGAGACAGTTCATAATATTATCCATCACACCCTAATAGTGTCCTTGGATGCTACAGAAGAACACATGTGGGTATATTGCCAGTTCGTTATTTTTAGTTCAGGAAAAATTTGACTATGGGGAGAAATTTCAGGAAAATCACCCAGTCTCCAGCCTACAGACCTGGTGCTAATGGCACATCTGTCACCGAGAACCACCAGGCACTTCAGCAGGTGTATGTAGGCGACCAAAGCTTGCTTCCTGGGCCTTTGCTTATCCCAGCCCTTCATGCATTTGCAGACAGCATCCACAGGAGTGGGTTTTCTCCCCAGGACTTCTGCATCTGCTTGAGACTCCTCCAGCCCCACAACCAGAAGAAGTCCAGTGCTTCCGGTCATGCCTGGCTCCTCCTTATACTCTCGGACTCACCCAAATGTCAGCTCCATGTGAATGTCTTTCTGGTCATCTTCAAGAGTCATGCCAGTTCCTAACAGCCACTCTTTGTCACCTCACTTTATTGATTCAGGTCATAAAACACACCAGTGTCCTCCACACCAAAGCAAGGACTTTGTCCTGTTCATCAATGCCTTTCAACCCAGCACATGGCCAGGCACACAGTATGCGCTCAAGACACTGGCAATTTAACAGCCACATTGAGAGAAGAATAGAGACTCATTAGCAGGCAAGCACTTCACTTCCTATAGAAAGTTCTCTTGGTGAAACATGCCAAAGGGATCCATAAGTCCAAATAGGACCACATAGCTTCAAAAGAAGCAGTGTACCAATTCTCCCTCCAGTTCATTCAGCCATACTGAAACCCCAACATCATTTTTAAAAAGCATATGAGAAAACCCAATCACTTTGCCATGGTGGCTGTAAAAATGGATGGGTGACAGTGGGCAATCAGGGAGAAAAACTGAAAAGAACTGGTGACACAGAGCTCCTGTTCAAATCCAGATGCCCAGCCAGCTACGGCCAGGTCCACCTGACTACCAGCCCTATGGGGATGCAAGTTCCTAGCAGTCCTAGAACTGGGTGGATTTGGACCATCGTCATTAAATGGCTCCAGTGTTGATAGAGCATCTGAAGGACTGAAGGATCACCAGTTGCCATATTCTGGATTATTCCACTACTAAAAGCTCTGGTCATTTTAGCATGGTCAGCCTGTGCCCTGGATTGGAAAAGCAGATGTTCCTTTAACCTGAGGCTTAAAATGGCATTAAGTTCCTAAAAATATATTCTCGGTGGAAATTATTAACCTATTATTAACATGAACCTATTATTAACATCATTGTGTAACCTAACTTCAAACACTTGCATTCGAACATGCTTCAAACACTTGCATTCGTCTACAGTGGGTCAAAGCCATGTAAGGCAAAGCCTATTTGAAATGAGTACTGAAGGTAAATTATTGGTTGGCTATATCCATAAAATGCTGGCAACTCAGTACCCAGTAGAATGTTGACTATCTGCTCTCCTGTAGCTGCCCCACCTACCATGTATCACTAGCTCAAGAAAAGACTGAAGTTCAAAATAGGAAGACAAATTTCTAGACCATCTCAAAAGCAAAGAATTATAAGTAAATCATCCCTAAATAAGATCCATCTGTCCTTACCAAGCACCTACTATGTGCAAACAGTGTGTTAAGTACTCCCGCCCTAACTCAGATTAATTTAACTCTTGAACCTCAAATTTCAGTTAGATATGTACCCACCATTCCAGAGTCCAGCAGAAACATCCAGTCTTTGGATGTTGCGATATCAGGGCGCTGTCTTCTCTAAAGGCATGTTGTTCCTAGCTATCCTGGGATTCATGTGACACATCTAGAATGGACAGAAATAATACCTGCCACAGCATCTGTTTATCACAAGACTCCATCCTCTCTGAAGTAAGCAAGGTGTTGCAAGATGGTTTCCTCCAGATTACCCCTGAAATGAGCAACCCCAAGTGGTCACTCCAGCTGGGTCTTCAGTAAGTGTTGCTTTAGCCAGCAAAGTTCAGGACAACTGATTCCTCAAGTGCTAAGGCTTCTGAACTCAGACCATGACTCCCTAGGTAGGGGGAAAGAGGGGAACAATATGAGCTTTATGTTAGCATCCTTGTCCCCCTATTGCTAAATGCTCTTTTATATGTTTTGTGGGCTTACAATACAGAGACAGTCTTTTAGATAAATCACTGTGTTAGAGGCCTTACCATTTTGCAGTGGTGGTTGTTTCTGATTTATAGGCCACACCTACTCGTAGCTGAAAAGACCAAAAGCCATTGTTGTTGGAGTCTTCAAGTGAAAATCAGTGTGATAAATTGACAAGAGCTGAAAGCTGTCTGTCTCCAAAAGGCATCGTCCAAGCCCCAAAGACTATACATGGGCTATGATCAGGATCTATTATATATGTACTGAGGACAGACGCATAAAGATGGCACTGAGATCCTGTGTCAGAGGTAGTTCTACACACTCAGCTAAGGTTCATTAAGATGCTAATTACCCTCCACAGTGGGTGGAGTCTCCTTCTTACACAGCAGAAACTAAGTTCAAGGATATCTGGTTCTTTACTCCTCATTCCTTATTTCTGGCCTCCAGACAAGTTAGGGCATTTGTTTTTTTCTTTCCCCCAAGAAGCTGGAATGCTGTGGTGACCATGGCTGTCTTGGGAAGGCCATCCTTTTTTTTAAAAAGCTACTGCGGTCGCCAAAGTTTGCAGCTTTCCATGTGGAGTTTACCCTGGTGTGCGGTGGTCTTTCCCATAGTTCTCTAGCAAGGGAGCAACACTTTTACTTCTGCATTTTGCGAAGTCTGTCACTGAGATTTCTCTGGATCTATAATGCCCTCCAGGGAAATCTGTGACTTAGACGTGAACTGTGAGGAATTCAGACAGATACTGCATTTTAAATACAGTCATTCAATAATCAGTAATTTCTATCTAAAACAGTTGTGATTTGTTTGGGGGTGTGTGGCCTTACAAATACTTCATGAGCTTGTAGCAGTGACTTAGAAGCTGCATTTTCTGGACTCCCTGAAGGAAGGTTAGAACCTGGACCTCTGTCTTCACTTCACATGTCTCCTCTACTATAGTCAGATTCAGCTCAGTTCTGAGCTTGGGTATGATATTCACAGAGGGGATTTTCCTCTAATAACTGTTGATACAAGGCTGATCTCAGTTTAGCAAGATTTCCCATCCCCAAAAGCCAAAGGCACAAAAACAAGAATGACTAAGGTATTTCAAGTCAGCTTTTACAGCATCTTCTTCCAGGCACCTAAAAAGATGCTTAAGTGTCTCCAGCCATCCTAAATCTGCAGTCACCTTGGAGTTCAAGGACAGCACAGCCTAAAGGACAGATCGCAATGAAACCACTCTCCTGAATGGGAGCAACTGCCCTGTGATGGGACCTGGGGCTGGGTCCCAAGCCTGACAGTCCTAATGGAAACCAGATTGGCCCCTAAGTGATAAGGACTTCCTGGAGTTAACTACCCTTCAGAAACAGGCTTAAGATAACAATCAACCAGATCACAATCTGGCCAAAACTCTTTGATCACAGTTGTTCACTCCTCTGCCCATCCAGCCATCCTCGCTGATCAGTAAACAGGGATTACGTCAGTTTCCCCAGGGTGGACTGGGATTCCCAACATGGCCATGTTAATTAAAATCTCTCTTTCCTTTTCACTATTTTGTTGGTTTTTGAAAAGTGGCTGGACCTGACCTGTTGGACAAAGTAGGATCTCTAACCTGGAAAGTCGGTCCCATTCCCGTTACCTACACAGCTTCAATTCATGCTGGATATCCAGGTGAACTGGATAGTTAAAGGCCATAATACTTCCTAACAAATTCTCAAATGTTTCTAAGCAAATGTATTGCTTTCTATTTATTACTTTATGTGAATTGTAGGCGGTGTGGATACTTTAACAATTTAGATGTTGGTTAAAAAGATCTTCAGATGGGCTGTGACTGAATTTGGAGGCGGATTAACATTTCCCCAAAATGGATGCAGTGTGTCAAGGCTCCGTGTGTCCCTTTTAGGAAAAATAATACAAGCATCTTTGCACATAAGGATATTTGAATTTTTTTAAGAGAAGAATATACTAAGTGTTGTTAGTATTGAACTTTACAGGAGTTCAAGTATAATCTAGAAGGGCTGCTATGGACCCTGGATACCTAAGGGAATAACTGTGAGGATAGTGAAACTGTCATATAAACATATATAATTTGGGTATATTTTTATTTATTTATTTATCTTTTAGCTCCACACCCACATTTCTATAGGGGAGCAAGGACCTGCAAGCCCCAGTTCTCCTTTTACAGCTCTTGACAATAGGAGATGTTAGAAGGGGATTAAGGACATATTTCTTCTGATTTCTCCCTGACTGCTCTGTCTCCTTGCTCCATCCATGATCCTTCATCGCAAGCAGCAGAGATTAGTTCTACCAGCAGTCTCACGTCTTTAGTTTCTTCCCACATGGCCAGCCTCATCACAGACCACTCAGCAGTACCAGCAACTGACAGGCAGACCCACCATCTAAATTCCCCTGTTGTTCCACCTCAGAGCTCCTGAGATACCAGTGTTAGCCAGGAAGCTTTGCCTTCAAGGATGTGATAAATATATAAATATATAAACAGCAGCTAGGGGAGGCCCCAAACTCTGAGGTATAATCCCAACTCCACGGGGTCTTTCTCAAATAATGTAGGTTCTCAAAATACCAATCAGGCCTCTGGACTGACTGGCTCTCCCTTTCATGACTCTTAAGGTAACATTTATTAATCTGTTTCTGAAAATTTCTCCATCAATATAGCCATCCATTAGATGGTTTCCATCTATTAGATTGCTTCTTGTGTGTAATAGTGATCTTAGGGAGTAAAAAAGTAAAATAGGGGAGACTTCACCAGCATAAGGATTATTTAATAACCCAATAACTTTACAGGCATCACTGGGTTAAGCAGAGTTGAGAATGAGTTCTCTGGAAAGGATTTGCTAAAGCCTGGGCAGGTGCCGCTGTCATTGAGGGCTTACAAGTGAAGGGCATCCCACGGATTGACTGGGCATCATGTCAGTGTGAAACGTGCCATGAGATTCGTATTCCACAGAACAAGCATTCACAAACACTGGAATCAAACAACTGGCCCTGGACGACTCAGGATAACTTACCCATGATCAGTACCTTGGAGAATCTTGTAAGGCACTTCCTTTAAAACAGAGAAAAACCAAAAGCTAATAGATGCATTTTACACTTTTCTTCCAGGTCGGCCCCTTCCCCTCTTTATACAGCACAAAGGAGACTACAAGCAATTATTTTAAAAAGAAAGTGCTAATATTTTAGTTACAATCCCAGACAGCTTTTTTAGAATCATAAAGTATAATGCCACATTCTGGCAACAATTTTAAGTTAAGGAAAACAATCTTTGTTTCTCTTTCTAGTAATGCGTTATTACTACTTATTAGTGAGATTCTAGCCCATCTTCTGATCCAGCTAGTCTTAGCATTAAGCCTCCAATTTCCTACAATTGTGAGTGCCACAGACTGAGAAAATATTACCTCCTTTTTATGCATAAAGCATACGAAAGTTTACATGTTTAATCTCAGGGGTAATGTGGAGCATAAAGAAACGTCAAATCCTGCTGTCAAAATTAAGTAGCAAGCATAAGAAATTGCCTAGCAAATGTGGCTACTTCCTGTCATTATTCTTACATTCTCATCCCCACTGTTGCCTTCCATGCTTATCCAGGGCCTGCTCATTGTGCAGACACAGCTCAGGTGGGATTTCCACCAGGGAACCTTGTTTAGCTGCCATGATTCATCAAGTTCTCCCATCTTTGAACTTCTAACTTGGGTGTGTAAATAATGCCTTTGCGTTATTGTGGGCAAGCTTTGGTACTGTGTGTTCAAGCGCAGGTCAGATGCGTTGACTGCATGGAGCACAGTCTACCATCATGACACGGTCCAGAAAAGAATTGTTTTCTAGTTTTCTGAATTTTCCTATATAAAACTTGTATACACTTAATTCCTAGCATTCACAGTGGTGAAAGAAATTTCATGGAACCCAATTTCCCAGACCTTGGTGAGTTATGAAGTCTCGGTGAACACCTGCTTATTTTAGAACTCAGTGCCTTGCTTTTAATGAACACTCATCAGATGCTAGTTGTTGGTGATGATAATGATTGCAGAATCAGAATACTTGGAATTCCATCTGGGATCTCAAATGGCTTAGATGAAAGGTATGCTTGTTTGAACGATATCTAAGTCCCAACGACAGAAAATTAAACTTAATAGTAATATAGAAAGAATACCAATTCAGATTCACTCACAGTGTGGGTCTTTTTTTAATTTATTTATTTATTATGTATACAATTGTCTGCCTGCATGTGTCCCTGCAGACAGAAGTTGGCACCAGATCTTATCACCGGTGGTTGTGAGCCACCATGTGGTTGCTGGAACTCGAACTCAGGACCTCTGGAAGAGCAATCAGTGCTCTTAACCCACAGTGTGGTTCTTTAAAGTCCCAACTTATTATGTGACTTTGGGTAAATAGAGTAATGGATCACTTAGACAAAGCAATGTCATCATTGTGCACATACTGTAGAAGGTTCTTAAACAACAATGACTGCAACGTCACTAGGTGATACAAATTTATGGGACAACCTTCTGTGCAGCCCAGTGTTGACCAAAACAATGTGGCACATGACAGAATCTGACTTTCCCTACAATCAAAGTCCTTGTTTATAAAATAAAGATGACTGAACAAAGAGGTACATGCCTTTTATCCCAGTATGTCAGAGTTAGAGGCAGGAGGATCAGGAGGTCAAGGACCGCCTCTGCTACACAGACAGTATGAGGCCAGCCTAGGCTTTTAGAGAGACAGTGAGTGAATATTCAAGCACTTGGTGTGATGACTGATTACATAAAATCAAGTGCTGTTCTATTACACATTTGATACATAATAGGTGATCAACCACTAGCAACCATAGTTGCTATTGCTATTACTCAGAATAAGTTTACACTCAGGTGAGCAAAATTGATAGTCCCCTGCCTAGAGAAAAGTTATTCTCCTGCCCGAAACAGAGTTCATTCCTACAGGTTTAAAGATTACTCCTTAATAAGTCACTCAACACATCAATCCCCCATCAAATTTACTACTTAATGTGGACTTGTTCAGCTCAAGTAGCTTCATAATGTATCAACTCACTCTTGTAGCAGTCATGCACGTCTGGGCACGGGAGTATTCCAGAAGTGTCAATACAGAGTTACATATAATGTCCATGAGCCTTTCTTTTGGGGGGCCTGAAGTCTTGCATACTGCTTGAGAAAAAGCAGAGAAAATAGAGGTAAATAAAGGATCACCAAGGTAGCTAAAACACCGAAATGATGGAACCAATGAGCAACAGTGCGACTGTAACCACTAACTAACTACCCACCATTAACTACTAACTAGCTCCTACTAATATTACTATTAACGACAGCTAACTACCCAAGCATGCTGCCTAAAAACCACCTGCATTAGTTTCTTTCACACTGCTATAACCAAGTACCTGTCAGCTAAGGAAGGAATGGTTTGTTTGGGCTCACAGTCTAAGGGGACACAGTCCACCACGGTAAAGAAAATGTGGCAGCTGAAACTCTGCCAATAGCACCAGGAACTTCTGTCATCCCTTATCATGTCTTGGTGGATTGGGAAACAGAGAGCTTGGACTGGAAGCTTGGTCCAGAAGAAAGGTCTGACTATCAGCCGTAAAGTTCACCTCTCCAATGATTCTCTTTCTGCAGCTACACCTCATTTCTTAAACGTTCTACAACCTCCCCAAAGTACAGCACTAGCTGAAGACAAAGTTTTCAAACTCATCAGCCTATGGGGGACATTTTTCATTCACACCTGTCCCTGTGCCCCATAGGCTAACAGTCATCTCATAATGCAGAATTCATTTAGACTAATTTTGAGTCTCCATAGTTTTAATAATTTCAACATATTTCAAAAGTCCAAAGTCTCTTCTGAGACTCAAGGCAAAATCTTAACTACGAGCACTTGCTTAATGCAAGAAAATGCATTATTATATTTCCAATATACAATAGGGCAGAGTAGAGACTTTTATTCCAGAGTAAACACTTGTGAAGTGGAAGGACAGGATACTAGAAAAGGAAGAAAGAAGGGAAAAAAGGAACATCACAGGGAGCATGAAACCCCATAGTTCCATGTTTGGCATCTGAGGGTTTGTCGTCATCACCTGGGCTAAGGTGGGCTTGGGTTGACCCACCCCTATAGCTCTGTTATCTAAAGTACACATGACCTCTCTCTCGTGCTGGATTCCTTCTGTGCCTGGAGCTCTCCTCAATAGGGATCCTATATCCCTGACATCTCCAAGACATCTCCAACATCCTGGATTTTTCTATTGCTGTTTAGACTTCACACTCATAGATTCACAAATCATTCTCTCAGCACCTCCCATGATACATGTTGCTTGGCTTCTTGGGATTCTTCTGAAATCTTGGAACAAGCCCTCATGATAGATCCCTTCACTTCTGCATCCTAAGTGTCTACAAGACTAATATCATGTATATGATGCCAAATTGTTATCAATCTGAGATGAAGTCTTCCCCCTTTAGACAATGATTATAGCCACCTCTGAGTACCCGAGTGGCTAAACCAGGGGAAATATTTCCCAAGGCAAACATGCTCAAGTCGAAAAAAGGCATGTGGCCCTCTCTCTTTGGGTCCTCTTCTACAGACCCATATGATGGAAGCATTTTTCTCAGGTGATGTTCCCTCTTACCTGACTACCCTAGTCTGTATAAAATTGGCAGAAGACTAGCCAGCCCGGTGAGGAAGACATGGTAGGTGAGATCCACCTGTAGCAATGGAAATTTGTGGCTTGGCTTCCTATATCTTGCAGATCTAGAAGTCTGGATCTTGGGCCTGAAGCTTGTACTAGAAACGAGGCCAGGCTATACTCAAGGCCATCCTGAGTGACCCACTATCTCTAGCTAAGCCCTACATTCTAAAGATTCCACAACCTTCCAAAACAATGCAACTAACTAAAGAACATACTCAGGGGACAGTTTCATATTCTAACTATAACATTGCCCCATCCGACTCAGCAGATATGGAAGTAATGGACATAAAAGATTTGGATGAATTATAATATTTAAAAATGTTTATGTGTAATGGCGTTTTGCCTGTATGAATTTCTGTGCATCGTGTGTGTGCTTAGTACCACCCACCGAGGCTAGAAAATGGTGTTGGATCCCCTGAAATGAGATACAGACTGTTGTGAGCCACTATATGGATGCTGGGAATTGAACCTGGGTTCTCTCAGTGAACATCCTCCAGATTCTGATGAATAAAATACTGAGCCATCTCTCCAGTTCAAATATAGGCAATTTTGTAAACAAATCACTATCTGGATATTTTTAAAAACAGGATAGTGGATATGTTTTGAATTCCCTAAGATGCTGTGTAGCTATTAGAATAGCAAGACTAGCATTGTCTAGGGACAGCCAGTCTGCTACCTATACTAGTACAACAGACAATAGAAACTGCTGATTCATCCCTCTGAACATGGCTGAAATCTCTCCTAAAAATAAGATGGGACTTATCTACTAAGTTAGTTTGGTTGTCGATGATGACAATGATGATTTTCTTCTTCTTCTTTCTTCTTCTTCATCATCTTCTTCTTCTTCTCCTTTTCTTCCTCCTCATCCTCCTCCTTTTTCTTTTTCTGGCAAACTTAAAGGCTGGAGAGATAGATGGCTCAGCAGTAAAGAGTTCTCATGACTCTTCTAGAGGACCTGGTTCCCTATACCCATACGCCATCTCAAAACTGCCTCTAAGTCCCGTTTCAGATGATTTGATATCTGTGTGTGGTGTGCACACAGACACTTACACATATACATAAAATGAAACCAAATAAAAATTTTAAAGTAAAGGCAAATTATAGACCTATTTTAAAGAAAGGGGCAGAGAGACTGTTCTGCAATTAAGAGTGCTTGCTGTTCTTATAGAGAACTGGGATTCAGTTCTCAGTCCCCACGTAAAACAGCTCACAAACACCTGTAATTCCAGTTCCAGAGGATCCAATGTCCTCTGTCCTCCGTGGACACTTTCATGTATGTTGTGAACATGAACTCACACAGGCACTCACATACATAAATAAAGATAAGCAAATCTTTAAAGAATTAACTGTTATAAAGTCTATGCTAATAAGATTAACGAGTTGCATGGAAACAACAGTTAGGATAACTAAAGAGGTTTGGCCATGCCTGTGCTCGGCTTTGTTCTCCTACCCATTAATTTTGCAAGTCTCTTCACTTCAAAAACTACACAATTAGATGTCATTTAAAAGGGTGGAAAAGTAATTTTTTCAGTAGTCGCCGTTCCATTCATCCACATTAGTTAGACTTTTAACAGAGTTTCTCAAAGCTTGCGAGGTCTGATTTAAATCCACTCACACCATCTGAAATTGTCTTGCTTCCCCTCCAACTCCATCACATCAAATCAGCCCTCCCTCTGCCTGTTTTATTTTAACTGCATCCCTGTATTGAAAAACTTGGGGCTAGTACTCTTATTCAAAGCCATTTCTTCCTTTTACCCAGAAGATTATCAAATTACAGCTTCAAATTGGAGTTAATAACCTGACGTGTTTCACAATTTATGAGCATGTGGCATCTGATGAGAAGTGATCAAGTTTTATGATCTATGTCTGCGTTGGCAGTGTATTGACACAGAGTTTGGGTATTTAGCTTCTTAAAATGGATTTAATATGGACAGATTAGCTGGGCCTTTCTAGGAAGGCTATTCCAAGTAACTACCCAATGGTTATAGAGTTCCTCCTAATCCCTCCAATATCCCCTCAATATTAAGGCTAAGTCAAGGCTGTGTGTGCCCTCCATCAGAATAATAACAGCAACAATTCTTCATATTTGTATAATGCTTAATATTTTTTTCAAAGCCCTGTTGTTAAATGTCATACCCTCCCCATCCGGATGCTATGATAAGAAACTGAGAAGAATTTCATTTTCCTCATTAAAATAAAGCAAGAAAATGTTAATGCCAGAGGAAATGGAGCTGCCAGCCCCGCGGTCCACATTCATTAGCAGAATACTGCTAAAAACTGCTGAACTGCAGGTTGCATCAGGCACCGTGGACAGCTGAGTCTGTCTCGTTACCTTACCTCGGTTTCTCCAGAGAGCCCGGCTGCTCTTCTCTTTAGCTCTCCTCCGCCGCCTATACAGTAGTCACCTGTCAGGGGCAGAGGGTGAGAAGCAGCCTGCTGTGATCAGCATTACTCGGCAAAGGCCCCCACTGGCCTGCAGACTGGAAATCCCACTTCTGATTCGGCCGTGCTCAGCGCAATCAGCACAGAAGTGTGAGGCCTTCCCAGTCAGAGCAGACACGGCCACAATTCTTCACCTGCTAAGTGGCTCTGGGACATGCCCCAGTCCTGAAGATCTGACATGCCCAATTCCTTTCCATCGCAGCTTTGCTGAGGTCCGCGCCACCTGCGAAAGCAGTCACAACAGGCTCTGCCGGCCTGAGCAGAGTCTGCAGGACCCTGTGAAGCTTAGCAGAAAGAGCAGGCAGGCAGGTCGGCTCATGGACTGTTCCTGTAGCCCTCTGCTGGTCCTCATATTGGCTTCACTCTGGACCTCACACTGGGTGTGACCTCTGCCTGGCTCCAGGGACTGAAAGAACTAATTGATATCCAATATCAATGTTCTTGGTCTTACTATCCCTAACCCAGTGTCTTCATGCTGTGGCACTTCTTCAAAACTCTACATCTTATTTCAAGACAGCTCCTCCATTATTAGCAGGTAGGGAATCTCTGGGACTCCGTGGATTCTTGCTCTCTTCCTCAACAGCTGCATATAGGGCACCTAGAAAAAGTACGGGGTGTCTGATCACTACCATGCGTACCGCCCGCTAGCATGTACACTGTCTGCCCACATTTCTGGCAAGAGTGGTCATCACTGATGCTAGCAGCAGAATCCTCCTCTCTTTGTCTTCTCTGTTCTCTGAAACTGGGCGTGGTATGGGCCTATTCTGTCCAATGAGTAGAAAGCAGAAGTAGTTCTGGTACTTCCAGGGGATACTCTCACTGCCAGTGGGCCATTTATCACACCTCCAATTCATGTCTATGGTGATACTGAACATGTATGTTGAAGCAAAGCCTCTATCAGTCTGACCCAGATTACTATGGTGAGCCAATGCCCTGACCAACTACCAGAGGACATACAGCATGAATAGGAAACACAGGCATTAAGCTTTGAGTTGTTTGTTATTGTGGCATAGCATGGCCTATCCTGACTAGTCCCTGAATAGAGGGAGAACCAGACTGTGGAAACTTAGTCACGTGGCTGAATAATGCAGGTATTGATCTAACTGCCAGTTAAAGAGAGAATATACCCAGGTTTGACCAGATAAGACAGTGGACAGACACTGCTGCCTCTAGTGCCAAAATAACACGAGGGGCACGTGGCTTGTGGAGACAATCCCACTCGCTGAAAGTCTCGTTTTGGAGAGGGTGCACATTACACATTTTCTTTGCTACATTTTCAGAAACAAAGGAAGAGGAAAAGGGATCCTGCCAAGAAGCATTTATATTTAGCAGGCACCATATGCACATGTGCGGTGCAGGGTACAAAGACATGTGTGGCACCGCAGATTGAAATCAGCGGGATAGAGAGCAGGAGATTCGGCACAGAAGTGTGAGACTCGCCGTAGCATAAATGGACGCATTTCTGAGAACAGAATGGCTCTTTGCGTCTTGACTTCACAAGAGTTTTCAGTAACCACTTCAGAATATTCTAACAGAGCCTAATCTTTACCTGCAAGGCCATGTGTGAGAGGTGGGCTCTGAAGTCAGTCTTTGAAGTAGAGGGCAGTTACTTGGGGCCCAGAAGCTTCTTGCTAATCTACTTTTCTTTATCCCCTCTTATGGAATTCTCTTCTGAACCAGAAGCTTTCTCCTTCGAGTAACAGAGGGGGGAAAAGGGATTTGGAGGCAACAACAAAGCCATGCTTAGGACAACCATGCACTTTGTGATTATGAAGGGAGTCCAAGAAAGAAGGGTTGGGACCCTGAAGATGGAAACAGATCTCAGCAATCACAAATAAGGGGAGAAAAACACACACACAACTACTCAGCTGGCTGCAGGGTGGTGTGAAACTACTCAGCTGGCTGCAGGGCGGTGTGACTACCTGATCTCTACTCAGCTGGCTGCAGGGTGGTGTGAAACTACTCAGCTGGCTGCAGGGCGGTGTGACTACCTGATCTCTACTCAGCTGGCTACAAGGTGGTGTGATTTCCTCATCTCTACTCAGCTGGCTACAAGGTGGTGTGATTTCCTGATCTCTACTCAGCTGGCTGGCTGCAGGGTGGTGTGACCACTGTTACAAACAGATAGTTGAACATCAAAAGAAAAGACTATTGCCCACCCAAGTTTCCTCAAGGAGTTTTCCTAAATACATAACTGGCTGTGCATGGCCCTTAATGAGCCAAAGTGATATAAAGGGTGCATATAACTGCAAGGTAAATCAGGTATGTGTTTCTTTCTCATATATGAGCAGTGCTATAATGTCTGTATGGGAGAATCTGCCTTGTCTATATGACACTAAAGTCATCTCCCGCCCTTCATATTTCTTTCAGGAATTGGGGTAATATTTCATTCACATTTTGCCTCTTAAAATCCTCAAATTATTGTTATTCCCCTCCTATTCTTCCTTCCAAGTACTCTGAATCATCAGCCAGCATTACACTAGAATATATATCTACTGCTACCAACACGCACGGACATGCAGTTGGAGTAACCAAAGGGAGCTATTTCTTTCTGGGATCTAGACTTGCGAGCAACACATGTTTTATGCCTCAGACTCATTAGACAGAAGCTGACTCTTACTGAAAACACGGCAGTTGGGCTTGATGTTTGTGCCACCGCCCCCTTAAATTCATCTACTAAAATTCTAACTCCCAGGGATGGTTAATCCCTTTGAGGGTGACTAGATAATGAGGCAGAACTCTCCTAACATGGAATCATTTGTCTTAAAAAAGATGCATGAGGTAACACGGTCACTCCGTAAGCACAGGACCAGAAGGTGTCCTTTATGTAGCAGAGAATGAATCCTCACCAGTCACCCAATCTGCTGGTGTCTTGATGATACTCTTCCTGACCTCCATAACTATAAGAGATATATTTCTGTTGTCTATAAACCATTTAGTTTCAATATTTCTTCACAGGTGCTCAAATGATCATAATTAGTTCTGAAACAAAATGATTTTATTTGATATTTTAAAGTTTCAAATATGATAGGAATATCTATTTCTGTCTCCTGACTTATAGAATGGGAGACTTAACCATGTCCCACTGCTGCAGGTCAGAGTTATGCAGACGTACGTTTGAGTTGTTCCAATGGAAACCAGGAAAATTAACTCCTTGGGAGAATTTATATTGAGGGAAAGAGAGACCATAGAAATGCCAATAGGTTCTGGTTGCCCATGGTGAAGATCATTCCAGTAAGTACAATGGTTTACACTGGGACTCTCGTACCCAAACCTGCCTAGAGGCTTAGAATCACAGCAGAAAGGAGCTATGTGCATAAGCTGATTGAATTCTATAAATCCCTTTGGAGTGGAGGT
The DNA here is from genome assembly GCA_004026605.1 of Ondatra zibethicus. Classification (NCBI taxonomy): domain Eukaryota; kingdom Metazoa; phylum Chordata; class Mammalia; order Rodentia; family Cricetidae; genus Ondatra; species Ondatra zibethicus. The sequence goes on from PVIU01007531.1 coordinate 37,721, forward strand.
CTCAAGAATCTAAGCAGAGCCCACAGGAAGAATCTTCCTTGCATGATGGATTTCCCAGCTTTGAAGTGAGGCGGGTGCTATCCTTTCCACAGACACGGAGATTCCAGCTCCAGGGATATCCAGATGACACCATCCAAAATGATGAGCAGAGATGTGTTGAGGACCAGAGAAAGACTGTGGAATTGTAGCTCCTAAAGATCTGGACTTGCAGCCCACATAAAATGCAATCTGCAATAGAGTTCACCATGGAAATACAGCAGGTTCCTTGGGGAATCCGGAAGTACCTGGAGAGAGAGATTCCACTGTCCCCAGGAATGGTGTCATAGCACAGCCTTCTGAAAACTAACCAGAGAAAAGTCACCGGCAGTGATTGAGACCCAGTTTAATGTTTCTTTTGATACTGGGATTTTTCTCCTGAAGTTTTTATTCTAACTTTACTAAGAGTGTGCTGTGGGTACAAGGCACGATCGGCTTTATAGAGCAGAATTAGCTGGAAAGAGTCATTCTTTTTCCGCCCTACAAGGCTTTTCCAGGTGACTCCCAACCTCAGAGTTGAAGCAACATACTCATCTGCTCCGTGATGAAAGATTTCAGGACCCGTAAATTTTCAACCTCACCTTCTGAGAAGCCAGTCTTAGAACGACATAAATTCCTACACAAGGGGTGAGAATTAAAGATCCCCAGAAAAGCTTCACTCACCGGCTGTTAGTGGAACTGGACAGTAATTCCTAGCACTCACTGGGGAGGCTAAGGCTTATAAGTTCAAGGCCAGCCTGAGCTACACTTTGAGACACTGTTTAGAATGGGAAAGTACCACTCACTAATTTCCTACCCTCTTGGCAACGCCTAGCTCCCTACAGCTACAGATTCATTCATTTAACCTTAAACCTGATCCCAAGGAAAATGCAGACAAGAAAATACTTGTGGCAGGGACCACTGATTGCCCATTCAATATCCATTCTTCACTCCCCCATACTAATAAAACATCAATAAATTGGTGGTGGTTCATAGATTGGAGAGTAACAGCTAAAACAGTTGGAGGGGAAACGAGATGATTTAGCATACAAGGGTGTGAGTGTGTTTAAATCAGACTTCAAAGGCTTTGAGAAATTTTGTTAAACAGTTTACATTAAGAAACAAATGGCAAACAGAATTTCTCCAGAGCTTTAGGAATTATGCAAAGAATTATTTAGGACAAAATGCAGTACCACAAAAGAAAAAATTAATAAATCACATTTCATTGAAATTAAGAGCTTCCTAGCCTAAATCCTGGTACTCATGGGGAGCTGCTCTCCAGTACCCACTGCGTATGTACCAAGGAGCTGGTGACAGTTGATAGCCACTGGGGAGGGAGAATCATTTTTTGAGGGTGTGGTCACTGGTAGGTTTCCCATGCTCCAGTACACGGCCCCAACATCCATGCACATATGGACATCAGTAAAAGGACTGAGTAGGCTATGAAAAAGAAACTATGAAGTTGGGAAGGCAGAAGAGATATGTGGGAAGAATAGATTCAATATGATCTTTTTTATTATATACATGTAAGAAATTTTCAAGGATAAAGAAAAAATTAAAAATATAGAGAAACTAAGAGCGACTGCTCATTACAAAGTACCATGAAGCACAAGGCATTGCTGCTCTGAGTGGTGCTGCAGGCCCCTGGTACCAGCTCCTGGGAGGCTGAGGCAGGAGGATCACAAATTCAAGGCCAGGCTATACTACACAGTGAGATGGGATCTGGACAAACAAATGAACAGCGAACACTAATGCAATGATACCTCTCCAAAGAACAACAGCAACATGGAAATGGGCCTGAGGGTGAGGCTCAGTGTGAGCTATCTACCCAGCATGCATTAGGCTCTGGGGTTGATTTCTAGCACTGCACATAAACAAAGCAGAGGCAACAACAAATAAATCCATGGAAAGGAAAAGCATAGAACAGAACTGTATGGCATCTACACAATAACGGGTCATTTCTGGGCCAGGAGAAGAACTTCTGAGATGAAAGTAGAAAAGGAAATAACCCACTAGAACCAGGGAGGAGACAGGAACAGGTAAGTCTTCATAACTAATTAGCATATGAAAGGCATGCTGCATATCATTAGAAGGAAAAAGGTGTTTGACATAATTACAACTTTCATCTGAGACTACCCCACATTTACCACAAGTACTAAACCACAGTCTGCAAGCACAGCCAACACACAAACAAGCCAACACAAACCTCAGTGATAGTTCTAATTATTGGTGAGGCTGTTGAGCAGTTAGAACAGTGGTTCTCAACCTGTGAGCTGTGACCCTACCGGGGGCCGAAAGACCCTTTCACAGGGGTCGCCTAAGACCATTGGAAAATACAGTTATATACATTACAATTCATAACAGTAGCAAAATTACAGTTATGAAGTATCAATGAAAATAATTTTATGGTGGGGGGGGGTCACCACAACATGAGGAACTGTATAAAGGGGTCATAGCATTAGGAAGGTTGAGAGCCTCTGAGTTAGAACCTTCCCACACTGATGGTAGGACAGTAATCTGGTACGGAGTGGAAGCCTATTGGGAAGTAACTAATAAACCCATGTGTGCTCTTATCCCAAAGGCCAAGTGTTTCACACATGGAAGTAGACTTTACAAAGATAGGTAGGTGTATACACTAATATATTTTAAATAAGTTAACCAGCTGAAAATTTGCTTTTGTCCAATAAATGGAAAATCTATGTCAGCACCTGGTCCATTAGAATTCTGACTTGTACTGTACAGATGTGTACAGATGTTCCTTTCAGGAATAGATTCCCTTTAGTTACAGTAGAAAATTTCACTGTGTTTAGCTTGCACAGAACAAGGAAGGAGTGGCCTATGTACATCGTGCCCACAGTCTGACTCTAGGTAAAGATCTAGAACCAGATTTAGAATTGTCATCTGTCTTAATCTTCTATGCCTGTGAAGAGATACCATGACCATAGCAACTCTTAAAAAAAGAAAGCGTTTAATTGGGGCTTGCTTACAGTTTCAGGAGTTTAGTCCACTGTCATCACGGTGCAAAACATGGCAGCATGCAAGGAGACGTGGTGCTAGAGAGGAAGCTGAGAGTTCTACATCTGGACTGGCAGGCAGTAGAAAGGAGAGAGACAGACACTGGCTCTGACTTGAGCATTTGAAATCTCAAAGCTCATTCCCAGTGACACAATCCTCCAACAAGGTCACCCCTACTCCTACAAGGCCATACCTCCTAATAATGCCACTCCCTGTGAGCCTATGGGGGCTATTTTCATTCAAACCACCATAGCAACGAAACCCAAGTGTGATGACAGGTGCCAATCAAGAGAAATGAACTTGCGTGTCAGGAGAACAACTTTGAAAGCTTACTCGGAAGGGCATGTTACCATTTGAATCTGCAGTGTCCACATAGACTCGTTTGAATGCTTGTTCCCCAGCTGGTTGTGCTACATTGGGGATGCAGTGGAGCCTTTAAGAGAAGAGGCATGGTTGGGGAGAGCTTACTGGATTCTTCCCAGATCTCTTGGCTTCTTGCTCTCCCTTGATGTGGGACGTTTCCCCCACCATACCTTGTCTATTACGCTACATCAAAGCCCCTGAAGCCAAAAGCCAAAACTAATCTTCTCTCCTTAAGATGTTCTATCAGGTATTTTGTTACAGTGACAGGTGACAGTGCTTGATATAGGGGTTGGCAGGAGGGGTGATGATAACAGTAAGTGGCCAGGAAGGAGACTCTGGGTCAAATGAAAGAAGAAACCCCAAGTATGAGGATTTTGGCCAAATACTTTGAAATCTCCCATTTGTTAAGCCTTTGATTATAAGGATAACCAAACTGAAAGATACAGAATAAAAGACCAAGACAGGGGAAGGCTCTGTTACTGACTAATGGGGTTTCTTAGGGTTAACAGAAGCACCTTAAAAGACACGGAGGAATTAATTCATTTTACCCAGTTCACTTACTCTTAAATTCCCTTAATGTATGCTTGCATGGCTATTTTTTGGTTGCTTGAGGCTGTGTGTTCATATTCATGTTTACTCATGTGTATTCATGTTTATCTTGCCTTTTCTATTCAAATACTATTCTGTCTTGATCCGTGTGTTTGAAGGGAAGCTCAGATGGGCAGAACTTACCCACTGTGTTTAATGCCTGGTCCCTCTTTCTCCTTCCTGCCTGGACTCTGCATATTCTCTTTTTATCTTGTGGTGACCATTATTGCACTTTCGTTTCCTTTTCTCCCGCAGGAGCCAGAATTCAGGGAAAGATCTGATAAATGCAATCATCAACCACATTCACCTCTGACAATGCTGCACATCGGCGGTAGATGAATGCATTCAGTCCCTAATAGGAAAGACAGAGCCAAGGTGGCTTCAGAACGGGGTTTCTATTTCTCCGGTAATGAGAAGTCTGGAAGCTAACAGTAGGCACTTGGTACAGAAGCTCGAGGTCTCTGTTACTATCTAGAGGACTACCTCGTGATGCTGAGAGGGCTCTTCCTGCTCCCACCATCATATCCATGAGCTTAGTTCTGTGTCCGTAGCCACAAGTTTTTGAAGTTGCTTCAGTATGGACTAGTGCCCCCCCCCAAACTGGGCCAGCTGGCATTCTGGGACCCCACACCCTTCATTCCTGCAAAGCTATTGCCTTCTCACTACCCCCTCCCACCTCTGTGTCCTTCTGTCTTGGTTCCACTCTCTTTGAGTGGAACACCTTCCTCAATTGCTCCCTCGGGAAATATGCATGGAAGTGATGCTGCCGAGATAAGACCTGCCAAAAATATATTTTTCCATTTCTGTTTGATTGGCAACTGCTTTAGAGATAGAATTCTGGATCAGAAATAACACTGAAGGCATTATCCCAGCAGAGTTGCTATTGAGACATCAAGAGAAATTCTGATTGCTGGTACTTTGTACGTGACCCACTTCTCCTCCTCCCGCACGGAGATGTCTAAGAGTCCCTCTGTACCCTCAGTGCTCTGAGTTTCCAAGTAATACGTCTTGATGAGAGTCTATTTTCATCTGTCTCTGAAGCATCTGGAAACTGAAGTTCTTTGGATAAAGGGGATTATTTCGAATCAGCATCCCCTTCATCTACCCCATCCCCATCTCTCTCTGACTTTCTGTCTGTCTCTCTGTCTGTCTCTGTCTCCCTTCCCCCCTCCCTCCAGCAATTGTTATCTGCCTGAGTGTGCCTAAATTGCATGCAATCTGAAAGATGCAGCCTAGCCATGCCACACAACAGGCAACTTCAGATCCCCTCGTCTTCTGCAGGGAGGTGAGGGAAGTTGCTGAGTTCTGGTCCAATTCGATTTGATGCAGTTGCTGGAAATACTTCTGATGACTTCCAGGTTGCAGTGGCTCATAGCCCCCTTTCCTTCCCTCACAAGCCTCTGAGTGCCAGGAAAGTAGCACTACAATGATGTTTGTGCCTCTGCTTTTCCCCCATGCCATTTGCACACCCATTGCTCCACTTTCTTCCTTTTGCCACGTTTTTAGAGACTATGAGGAATGGCTGCTGTATTAATTACAATACCTAGTTGTAAGAGGAATATGGAGCTTGAGCTAGGATGACTGAGCAAACAAACAAACACAGGCTATGGAGGAGAGCTTCCTGAAAGGGCACACCCACCCAAGCCACAGAACACGCAGATTCCCTGAGCTTCAGGCACAGCTGGACCTGGGGGCTAAGCGTTACCTACAGCAGGCCTGCATCTCCTGTCTGCATCTCTCTCTGCCTTTATTCTTTTCTCTAGAAGGTTTAGCCTAGGGCCAAAAGTCATGGCCACTAATAATGTCTAAACTTTTACATTTACAGCTTAAGGCAGGTGATGAACAAGATCAGCTCACGGAATCCCAAATTCCAAAATCCTGGATAAGACTTTGCCTAGCCAAGCCTATAGGCAGGGAATTGGTCATGAGACAATAATGGCTAGGTTGCAGGCAAAAAGGGCCACACCTCAATGTTTTCTGGTACATTGGAGAACTCCATAAATACTTCTTATAAGAAATCTTATTTTCAACACAAATGTTGAGCTGAGCCTTCACAAATAGACTTTGCTCTTCTCTGAGAAAATGGACAAGAGTCGTCACAAGCCTAAAGGACACTTTGGCATCCACAGCCTCCTGGGTATAATTGGCTACCAGGACAGGAACTGGACCCGACCACTATTACCTGTTTCCCTATTCCTTGTGCACATACAACGACATCTCAGTAAACTCTCTGGCAAAAGCATTCTTAATAAAGTGTGCGGCTACACATATAGATTTGCTATAATAGGCTCTATTAGTAATTAACCACTACCTACAAACTGTCACCAGATAACCCCCAGACTTCTATCTGACATTTGTGTAGAACTGATCAGTCGGTCTAAAGGGGAAGAATGTCTTGTGCTAAGTGGGTGCTGACTTCCCAAGCGGGTTCCGATTTTATACAGGGTGAAAGTGACCTTCAAAACCATCAACTCCGGTGCTAATAACAGTGGGGGAATCCTTTCTGTGCCAGACTTCTCTTACTCTTGTATAATTGTGATGCTGAGTTCTTAGCTTATTCTGGATTCTTTTTGGCTTCTCATAAGTCATTTAGTATTCCTCTTAGCTTTTGCTTTGTTTTTTATTCTTCTTATAGCTATTGCTTTCTCTCTCTATCTACCTATCTATCTATTTATCTCTCTATCTCTATCTCCTGCTGGTTCTCTCCAACTTTTTGGTGAGATGATTATCTAGAAGAAAAACAGAATTTCTTCTAAAGAAAGCAAAGCTGAAACTTGCAGTTGTGAACAGTACTTTACACTATTTTTGTATAATTACTCTCGTTTTCTATAGTGGAGCAGCTGAGGAAAAAAAATTGCTCTAATTGTGTAATTTTCTGCAACTACTCTGGGACAAAAATCTGGGTAATTGGATTTTTTTAAACTAACAAGTTGTCACAATTGGATAGTTCTTAAACTATTTGTGCTTATGCTTCAGAAATTTTCGGTTGGATGTACAGTGTATTTTAAATGTTTTGCATCAGCTTGTGGCCTCAAATTTGATTTATTTTAACTTCGAGTTTTAAAATAGATTGACAACTCTGATTATACATTGTCTTCTGCAAGGGGACCTTTGCTAAGTTTCAAAGAGTGCCCGTCTTCACCCCACACTCCGCGGTTGCCATGGGAGCTGAAATTCTGGCATGTGTAACTCCAGCTCCCAAGTGGCTCCGTTTCCCAGAGTGCTTTGCTGTTACTATGGAAATGACTGCCCATTAATCTTGCTGTCCTTTTACTACCAAGGCACCTTTAACTGTCTGAAGCAATCAAGTGATGTTACCTACAACAGAGCGAGGAGGACGAGGACCACTTCCCATTCAACAACTGCTGCCCTGATTTTAATCAAGATTTAATCAAGGAACTGAAGGAACTAAAGCTGCGGCTTGAGAAACATACAGAACAGGATGCTCACGGAGGCTGAGCACGCGCTCTTGTTCATGCCCGAGGTTGGGACCTCGGAACTTGCACTCTCTGTATTTTTAAGGTTATATTTGTGCTTTGTAAATATTGTCAAATATCACCATGGAGTAAGGAGGGTGAGTGACCACCCACTTTTTAGTGATGAGAAGAATTGCCAAGCTTACTCTAAATTGTCTGAATAATGTATTATTGAAACACGAAAACTACCCCCTCTAAGCCTGCCTGCTGATTTGAACAAAACCTGATCATCCTACCATGATTGAGACATTGTAAACACAAATCCGAACAATATGAGCTAATGAGTTAAGGATGGTTTTATGAACTTTGCATCTTTACCTCGTCACTGGTTAGGTATTTGCGTAATTTTTTATTTGATTGTGTGGTCATTTGTCTAAGATGAAAACAGAACTTATTGGTAATTCTGGAAAGAATTTCCAGGTCACCAATGGGGAGAAATTACCTGAAAACAAACCTTGCTTGGGGGAGATATTATCTGAAAACAAACCTTGCTTGGGCCCACTGCCGGATCTGAGCATGCGTTTGTAAGATGGTTAGATGGGCTCTGGGAAGGGAGATGTGCCCAATGTCTGTTTTCGGATATAGGAAATTTTAAGTTGTATAAATATGCGGAGGGTGGGATATAGTCAGTACCTACAGCACAGAGAAAGGCTATTTTTGCTCTGAAAATAATCAAATGGTATCCATGTTAGGTGGTTGATGGAGAGGAGAGAGAGGGAGAAATGAGGGAGAAATGAGCAGACACTCCATCTTCTCTCCAACTAAGCACAGGGAAAGGCACACTTGAGGTCTGGAACGTTTTAAACAATGTTGCCTGTTTGCCTTTTACTCTGCCTCCAAGAAAGAAGACAAGGAGGAAGCAGGAAGGATGGGGAGAGAAAGAGAGGGAGGAAAGGGAGGAAGGAGGAGAAAAGTGTAAGATATGAGATTCATGCAAATGTCTGCGAAGAATGTGCCCATAAAATTACACAGTGGTTAGGAAAGTCTTTCCATGGAATGAAGATACTAGTACAGGGTGGGGGGTTGATTGATTGATTGATTGATTGATTGATTGATTGGTGATGAAAACCTTAAGACACAATGTGTCTAGTTTGTGGAATTTCAGCTTCATCTCACTTCAGTGATCTGGCTGGTTGAGTCAGAATCCAATTTGCTGCTCCCAGTGATATCTTTCCATTCCCTTCTGTATCATTTGCCTATGGCTGCTGCAGCCAGGTACCACAAACTGAGCATCTTACGTGAGGGATTTATTACTGTGAAGTTTGGAAGCTAGAAGTCTGAAATCAGAACAGGGCCAGGGTTATTATGTTCTTGAAACCCATGGGAAGGCACCCTCCATGCCTCTTTAGCTCTGGTGTTTGCCAGTGATTCTGGGCATCTGTGGTGTGAACATGTAGATTCTCGTCACTACGTAGCTGATTTGCCCTTGTGTCTTCAACACCATCTTTGGGTATGCTTGTGCCCAAGTCTCACCTTCTCTATAAGCACTCCAGTCAGGCTGGGTAGGAAGCCCCTACTCCAATATGATGTCCTTTTAATAATCACCTGAGCAACGGGGTTATTCCCCAATAAGATCACATCTGAGAAACGAGTGGTTAGGACTTCAGAGCATCTTTTGGGGAGATGCAATTCAACACGTGACACCTTTCTCCAAAAATACTGTGAGGAAAAGTATTGAGGGAAATTAGTGGAAAATTCTAACAGTTATTGAATTTCTTTATTTCTTTAGAAATAAAGTTGGGGAACACAAATTATTGAAGTTGTATTTAAGCTCAGCTTCTTCTCCTACCCAGGAGACTGCACATCGCATACAGATTGGTAAAGGTGATGACGATGGTGACCATGCCGATAATGGGGGAGATAAGACCAGACACCCCCAAGGAAGGTAGTATTCTAGCTTACAGATATCAGTTCATTTCTTCCTATGATCATTCCATGAGCAACGTTTCTATTATTTTACTCATTTTATATATGAGGAAACCAAGACTTAGCAAAGTTAAATAACTGATTTGAGGCAAATTGCCCAAAAGAAATGTAACCATTGCACCTTTATAAATGTAGGCCAGTTTCTGTATTAAGACTTCAATATAATCATATTGGCACCTGGAACTTCTGTAAATGTAGGCCCATTTCTGAGGTAAAGGTTTCTACATAACCATACCAATATCTGGAACTTCCTGACTTAGAAAGCAATTTTCACTCACACAATCCCCAAAAGATAATTGAAGGAAGGAACTACATAGATGACCTTTTATATCTTTACATTGGTCCCCTTTTCTCAAGGGAAAATACATTCACGTATCCTACTGTAGCCAATCTCTGTCAAAGGATATACAGGGCATTTTGACTGCACCTTGGGTGCTTAATATCAGCATTTCTTATTGTTTCTACACCGACAGGATAGATATACATCTAGGGGTATGTGAAATATGGGCGCGTGAGTTCCTCTGCCAATAGAAAAATAATAAATTCTGGGTCACTAGAAGTAATGCATTTCAAAAACGTATACTACTCACAGGTTATTATTTATTGAGATCTAGGAGAGCTGGGATGATTCATAGCAATTAAGATTTCAGTAGAGACAGCTTTTATTCCCTTGAGGTTTCTTGGATGAATTAGAGGACCATCCTGGTTTGACTTATTTGTCCATCCATGTGTTTAATTAGTTCCACAAGGCAACAACAAAACAAATACTTTGTAGAAGGTTCATCCGATCTTCAGTGTCCTAGGATAGTTATGTTAAAGCATCCATCCTCAGAAACACAAAGCCATACAAATGCACTTGTCTCATCGTTGGAGTCCAAGTGGTAAAGGGCAGAAACACACTATTCACTTGACAGATAGGATAGCTCAATGAGAGAGCTTCTGTCTAGATGTGTAAGCCTTAGATTCAAATCCAAGCACCACAAAAACAAACTGAAAAAGAAGGGAAAATTGTATAGTATGAACATTTCCATACAAACTTCAAAAGCTCATTAGTCATGAAAATAGTTATGAAACAACAAAAGCTAATCAACAAAACAGAAAGCATCCAAATAAGAACATTTAGAATGAGCATGCCGGGAGAAATGGCAACATGGGGTCAAACATCTTTCCCCCCAGCACCATCAAACATCTTTCCCCCCAGCACCATTCAGGGAAAGTGTTTTGATTGACTGGCAGTGATCTCAACCACAGTTCAACTCATCCCTTCCCCAGGTACCTTCCAACTTATATGGGCAGTAAAAAAACATCAACAACTGCCCCTTGGGAAATGGTGTCGTGTAGACTCGCGAGCATATTAAAGCATGTTTGCAGCTAATTGCAACAAACAGAGCTTTCTTAACTTAGCAAAGATAGTGACTGTAGTTGCTGATACCTGTAGAAGTTTTTTTTTAAAAAAAAATGGAAATTGAGAACAATTCATTGAGACCATAGATTAGCTACTGTTCCTGTGGTTGTAAGAAAATATCTGACAAAAAATAACCTAAGAAATGGAGGGGTTGGTTTGTCATGGTTTGAAGGGGCGGAGTACTCACGGCAGGGAAGGCGTGGAGGTGGGAGTGTGGCCTGCTGGTCACGTTGCCTCCATAGTCAGAGTGGAGTGAGATGAGAACTAGTGCTCAGCTAGTTTTCCCCTTTCTCCCTCTTTTGACCCTTTCCTGAATCCCACCCATTCAGGATGGGTCTTCCTCGGGTAATCCCCTTTGGAACACTCTCAAAGTTACACCCAAATGTGCACTTCACCAATGCTATGGGCGTTTTTTAATCCAATCAAGTCAACAACCAGAATTAACCATCACACATCCTTGATGGAGTGAGCCTTGAGACAGGCTTCTGCTGTGCCCCCGAGTTCCTGCCTCCCCCTTCTTGCCTCTGGATCAATGATGGTCACACATCCCCAGCCACCAATGATGAGGGTCACACAGCCTCAGCCAAGAAATTGGACTGCACGCCAAGAAAAGAAATGTACTCAGCAAGAGGACTATAGGGCCACCTAGGGCAGAGACCATGTGCAAGAGAGGGTGGGAAGCCTATTAGAAGGGGGCACAGAAGCATGAGAGAGGCCTGACTTCAGAACCAGATGGAGAACGCCCTGCGAATATACCATGGGTCTTGATGTGCCTCTAAGCTTACATATAGTGTGCTCCAACTAAATGGAGACAAAATTGCCTTTTTGGGGTTTTGAAGAAAGCACCGCAAGGTTCGGGGGACGAGAGTGAGGAGGTTATAGTAGACACATTAGATAGATCCAGACTCTTTACCAGGAAGATCCACAGAACATTCCTATCACGAGGTCTACAAAGAGAACACTGGAGCAACACTGACCTATCCTTTGGGCAGAGCAGGTGCAATGCTTTAGTAGTCTGTGAAAAGCATTTTAATTCCTTCTAAATTGAGAAAGAAAAATAAATGAACGTTTAGAGTCAATGGTCACATTCATTTGATGTCAGTATAATTGTAAATGTGTTTTTATGATTTGTGGATGTCGGAGGGAGCATGAAGGCAACAGAGTCCAGGTCCCCACATAAATACTTCCCAGTGCTAGTGGGAAGAGGGTACAGACACCAAGCCATGGAGTTTGGTGGCTGTTCTGCAGGCCATGCAAGTCAAAGTGATGACAAAGGACCTTTCTGTTGAATGGAATGCCTGGTTACTGAGGGTTACATGGTGTGGGGGAAAGAGGCCAGGTAGCACCACAGTGACCAAATTCAAGATGAATGTCATACAGGAAGAAGAGTATAGTCCCAGTGCAACTAGGATGGTGTGACCTTCAGCAGCCTACACTAACAGCTAGCAGAGTGTTTATTCCTGGAGGCAGAGCAGACAAGTGGCTGGCTAAAGGGATCTTGGCTTGCGCAACAAGGAACATGTCCACACCAGGAAAAGAGAGCCACTTGTCAGCTATTAAAGGGTAAAACTAATTTCTACATCCAAATGTCAATCATGAATCATTTCTATGACCCAGAGTCCATCAGTTAAGGATTAGACAAGTTCTTCCCCCAAGGAAGATCCTGAAGAATTACAGCAAGCACGTGTAATAAATATGGTTCAAGACTCCCCCAAAGGGACCCACCCACAGGCCCTGTAGCAAGCAGCAACACACTAGGACAAAATAAAACACCCCAATGGTGTCCTTGGAGGGAGGATGCCTACAGTGGTGCCAAAGACAGGATCTGAACTGACTCCCACACCAAAGGGCATTAAAGTCGGGGTGCTAGGATCCCAAGTGGGTATATTTTGGATCGGTGTCCCTGTTAAACTCTAGGCCTGTTGGATGCTAGCCAGGTAGCATGTTAGTTCTCTCCTCACTACTGTGACAGAATACTCTACCGTGAAGAAGAACTTATTTTGACTCAAGCCTTCAGAGGCTTCAGCCCTTGGTCAGCTCACTACAATGCTATGGGTTCATGGTGGGGAGGGAAGAGCAGAGCAGAGCTGTTCCACTCCTGACCTCTAGGAAGCAGATAAAGGGGCCAGGAACAAAAATACACCAAAGGCAGGGGCCCCTATGACCTATCTCCTCATACCAAGCCCCATCCTATAGTCTACTTAACACAAACATGTCAGTGCTTTAATCCATTGATGAACTTATTCTGCTCATGATGCAATCATTTCTCAGTGGTGCCACCAGGTGAAACTAAGCCTTCAACATACTACATACTTTCAGGACATTTTGCATTTCAACCACAACCCGTGAGACAGGAGGCATGTGCTCAAACAGGATTATAGGGCGCAGAGCTCATCTTCTTCTTCCTCTTTCTTCTTCTTCATGATCATGAAGCAAATGGTTGAACTCCATACACTCTTGCCATATTCGTTCCAAAGTAATAGGATACCTGGTCACGGACTAGATCCTCCAAACCGTGAAGTAAATTAACTTTCCTCTCAGTTAATTATCTAAGGTGCCTCATTATGGTAACACAAAGCTAACTAATGCAGATAGTAAATGGAGTGTTAAGTCAACTTTACAGTAGGTCTCATGGATCAATGGCTCCATGAAGGACCACTTTCCTCAATCCTATATAGTTGCTATAGATTTACCTACCAGAAGATCTTCACATTGGCTTCACAACCAAATGAACAAGAGTTATTCTAGAAAGGATGAGACCAAGCCCTGGAAGCTTGCTTCCAAACCAAAATAATAAATTGGAAATGGTCCCACACCTTAGGTAGAGTCACAGAGGTCAGTGCCACGCTCAGGGTCTCAAGGCATTCCACTCTGAAGAAACAGAGATTTGCCCTTAGTGGAAAATAAAACCTTCTCTTTACATGCTCACCTTCCCTTCCCACTCTGTGAAGACTTTCAGAGCTCACGATCAGCCTCACAGCATCACCTTGGATGAAAGGACACAGTTGAGAGCGAAGGGTGTGTGTCAGCGGAAGGCTGTACAGCAGTGAGAACTGTGTGCCCGACACAGACCACCTCTCCCAGAGGCAGTAGCTCTGATGGAATGATGGAGGCATTAAAGAAACGGTGGAGACGTAGTCCACAGACCCACTCCTCAGACAAGAAGCAGCAGCTGCTGCCTGGTACCCAGCCCCAGCAGCAAGTAGGACCAGAGATGGGATGTGGAGGAAATGGACTTCTGTCATCACCATGGCCAGAAACTCACTGACTACTTAGCATTCTTTTCTTTCCATCCCTGTAGTTGCCGGGTGTGCTCAGCTTCAGCTTCTTGACAATGTGACAAGACTTTGTCATCTACGAAGTTCCTGTTCAAAAGACGCACAATCAAGTTACAAAAAAAAAGTGTTGGACCTCATTTATAGTTATCCTAGGCCATGTGTACTCTGTGGGCTGTGGGTAGGACATTCCTGGAAGCCTTGGGTTGTGCAGATGAGGTGCCCTAATTCCTGGATGGGTTACCCTTCCACCAGGAAGTGTGGAAGAGAGTCCCACTGAAACGAAAGCCATTACTGCCAACTGGTTACTCAAAGTTCATCATGCCTGAGGCTTAGCAATCCGAAGGAAGGAGACATTTTCCTGATCATCATGGGAAGCTGGAGTGATGATTCCTCTTGGGGACACCAGCAGTGTGCCTGCGTGGAGAGGCTCCCAAATGTCGCTTGGTGCGTCCACTTGTGATAATAGAAGCTGATGGAGAATTTCAGCAAACAACCTAACCAAAGCAGGGTGGCCAGGAAGTCAGATCCACAGGTATAAACCCTGGCTTATCCCACCAGCACCAAGGTGCTGGGGAAGAATGAAGACATCTTGAAAAGGGTTGGAGGAAGACGACAATACCAGTTACATCCTGGGGGTAGGGAGGGTAAGCTCCTTCTCTGGATTCTCTTGTATCAATGTAATGAGATGTGGCTGGCTATGAAGCAGAATAGGTTTCGTGTGAGCTGTAAGCAGATCTCAGAGGTTCATACAGCAACCATTATATCTAAAAGTCCTTCCAAGCAGTAGCTCAAGTACTTAGTAATTCGCCAGACACGGTTGGAGAATACTGGATATTGCTTGTATATAAAATCATTTTGCTTCGTGTATTTAAAAGGTACATCTTCCTGGGCATAGTGGTACATGCCCCATAATCTATGTACTGGGGTTGGGGGTGGGCAGAGGTGAGAGATGACTGAGCAGAAAGCATGCCTGGGTGATAGAGAGTGTTCAAAGCCAGCTTGGGAACTTAGTGATAATATATATGCCTTACCAAAAGGGAAAAAAATCTACTTCAGGGTTGGAAGTTAGGGCAGTGATAGAGGAGCAGTGTGACATATGGTCAGACCCCAGGTTTGTCCACACACTGAAAAAATAAAGGAAAAAGAAGATGCATCTTAATGCTATAGCTGGCTATTACACTCCTTATAGACAAGGGTTTAGTGTTCATCATCTGTGCTGGGTAGTTTTACGTCAACTTGACACAAGCCAGAGTCACTGGAGAGGGGAGAGCATCAGTTGAGAAAACGCCTCTATAAGGTTGTACTATGGGTAAGTTTGTAGGACATTTTCTCAATTCGTGATCAGTAGGGGAGGGCCCAGTTCATTGTGGGTGAGGTCATCCCTAGGCTGGTGGTCCTGGGTTCTATAAAAAAGCAGGCTGAGCAAGCTATGGGCAGCAAGTCAGTAAGCAGCACCCTCCATGGCCTCTGCATCAGCTCCTGCTTCTAGGTTCCTGCTCTGTTTGAGTTCCTATCCTGACTTCCTTCAGTGATGAACAGTGATATCGAAGTGTAAGGCAAATAACGCTTCCCTCTCCAACTTGCTTTTGGTCACGGTGTTTCATTGCAGCAGTAGAAACCATGACTAGGACATCATCTGAATTTATTTTTTTTAGAAAAAGGAAAGGAATAAAGAAAATAGGAATTTTGAAAACAGCAGAATGATGGCTGTTCTGCATGTACTTGGGAAACCTGCATAATTGCTTCGACATACCTAGAAGCTGTGGCACTTGGAGAATACTGGTGCCCATGTTTTGAAAACAAACTCCCTCTGGCTAGCAGAATATCATCACTTAGAACCCAGTGTTTTCCCAGTATATATTGCTATGTTCTCATTCATTACAGGGATTCCTCTAAAGTGATGGGTCACTTAGCTGAAAAGTCAACCTTACCTGCAGTGAACTCGAACATCTGAGGAGATCAGCATGTCCTTACAAGGACTGCAGTGATGTATGTCTGTCATTTAAGACGTCTATGTCTCCCTACAGTTTAGCTTGTAAACAGGATCTGGCTTGATGAGAGGGGCTCCATAGATGTGCTTTTGCTCTAGGGTGGAGCCAAAGACGCTTCCACAAAAGGGAACGGGGGGGGGGGATTCCCTGTCCCTGTCCCCATCCCCACTACCCCAATCCCCCACCCCCAGCACCTGCTCCCATCAGTAACTCCTAAACCATCACATATGTGTGATGCCATTCCTCTTCGTGTTTGCCTGACTCTGAGCTCCGGAGTTTGGTAACTGTGAGTTACTTTCAGGACATTAACTCTTCATTCGGCTTGTCTGATATCAGGCTGTATGGCATGTATCTATAAATATTTGAATCTACCTGTGTCTTCTTTTTTGTTTTGTTTTCCTCCTGGATATTAACTCCCTAATTTTTCCCACTCGTTGTTCATAATAAATTCCAGAGCACTACAATATATCAGGTCTCCGCACACCATAGAATGCACTCTCTCCCATCTGTCATTTGAAGGTAATCAGAATTCTTTCGTGAAAAAAACAACAAAGCAATGCGTCTTGAAAGCAGTAAATGATAAATTTCCCTTCAAAATGCAATCGAGAACAGTGCTGAAAACACTGTGTCCACTGTGACAGTACTGAAAAATAACAGTAATTCAGTCTCCAGATGCACACGACACGTGGCTCATCCTACCTAATTTACCCTAAACTCCATCATGTCCATAGAACCACTGTTATGCTGACCTATTGCCAAGTTTAGTTGCATTTGTCCAAGCCAGTGATAATCGTGAATATATGTGAAGTTCACCAGGTGTTTCCCATTCACTGGGGGCTTTGCACACATGCCCACACTTAATCTCTTTCCTGCATCTCCACTCCTTACTGTAAGCTGTCATTGTCGGGGGCTTAGGTGGCTACAGCAGCTTCCTGATGGCCTGATTTCACACTTAGCCCCCTTGCAATTCGTTCTCCACACAACATCCAGAGTAATCTTTTATAAAGCATTTCAGATGATCTCACTTCCTGCGTAAAACGTTACTCACTGTATTTAAACTCCATCCCAACCCCAACACCTTACACTAACTGGCAAAATCATAGCTACTCTCCAGTCCATAGCTGTACTGGCTTACCTCAGACATCAGACACAGCAGACCAGGCCCTGCCTAATCTAATGGCACTTGGTTCTAGCTAATTCCTCTGCCAATTTACTCTCTCCTTTCCTCTCTCCCCCCTCTCTCTTTTCTTCTCCTTCTACCCCTCCCTCTCTCCTTCCCATTCTCTCTAACATTTTGTGCTGATTCACCTAAACTAACCACACAATCACTTCCTACTGTATCACTTCTGTTTGAACTCCACCCATCCCATTGTACAGTCTGTTTTTCTGTTCTAAATATTTCCCTGGGATATTTGCTCCATGAGAATAGAAACATGTTTGTCTTACTCACTACTAAAACACATAAGCATGTGATGAACGAACAAATAAATGAACACACAAAAATATCCTGAGCAAAAAGAAAAGAAAAAGAAAACTGTACTAGGAGTGAAAAGCCTTGCTGTTCTATGTGAGGAAACCAAGCCTTACATAGGGCAAGCTCTGTTAACATCCAGAGTTTTAACTCGGTTTGAGGTCGAAGACTTGATTGAAAGGGATAAAGGTGTAGGTCGGGCAAGCAAGCCAACATCTGTATTGCTGAATAAGGAGAAAGTTGATTTACTCACCGGACAAAAACAATAGCATCATTAACAAACACAACATTCCCACCACAGAGAAGGCAGCAGAGGGCAGCGGGAAAGAAGCCATTCTCTGGGGCACATTTTTAGAACTTCTTTACCTGTGACTTTCTGAAAGAATCTTCTAACCCATTTTAAGAAGGCATTTTTGGTGACACTTCTGCAAGAGTAAGAAAGCTGAGAACAGGATTTCAGAGGAAACATTTCTTTAAGAAAATAAGACAGTTTGTATACAAATTCAGAAGACCATAAACCAAATGAATTGTCCCAGCACTGAAAGGACTTTTGTTCTGACCCCCCCGTATGGCATTAGGAGAAAATTTTGGCTCACTTTTCTGAGCAAGACAGACAGACGGACCCTTCCCCTTTGTGCAGAAGTGACTGATAAATGATAATTCACTGATAGCTGAGAATTCCTTAATTTTAAACAGAGAGCTTTTTCTAATTATCTGGGCTTAGATTTTTAAGGACCATCACTTTTCTTTCACTCAACAAAATCTGTGAGCACCTCCTTCATGACCAGTGACTGGGTTTCACAGACCATAAGAAAAAAGATGTACAGGTGATGGTATCCAGAACTCTATGGACACACCCTTCGTGCTGTCAATGCAGAGTATGTAAGTGAGCAAGCATCCTTTAACCAGTAGAAGAGAAATTCACTGGCCTTGGTCAGGTCAAAGGCATTCTGGGTCAGTCTACAAAACACCTGTTAAAACATACTTTATAGGTTGTGTTATATGGCATTCGTGATTAATGCAAATTACATAGAACATCTGGACTTAGCCTACCTTCTGGAGGAGTGGGAATAGGGCTGCAGGAAACTACCCAGAATATTTATCTCTCAGTTCTACTCAAGCTGGAGAAGCTACATTTTTCTCAGAACTGAGAAGTACCTGGGGCTTTGGGGAGAGAAGATTCCTTTTAGCTAAAAGCACTTTATAAATGTTTATAGTACGGCATATAAACAGTTTACATTATCTGCCTACCTTCCCGCTGTTTACCTCCATAAATGTGGAAAGTGACTAAAGAATTAATGGTTGTGAAGAACACAGACGATGCCTCTACACCTAGGACTTGGGTGGGGGTTGGTCAGAAGAGCTCTCCTAAAGAAAAACCTAGAGCTAGCTAGCTTCTGCATGCGCTGTGCACAGGGAAAGAGACAATCAAATACAAAGATGGCAAGCCAAGAAAACACCCCAAGTTCTGTAGGCCACCTCTGCCTTGCTGGGGTGGTTCTTCCTGTAAGTGACAGCACAGGACAACCACCTAAGCGTCCCCAAATCCCCTGCGATTGCAAGTACGTATGTTCTTGTTTGTCATTGGTTTGCATCATGAACAAATTCTATACGTTCTCATTAGAGTGTAATCTCCAAACACCTCCATATTTTGGGGCTAGAGATGAAAAATAAAACCTCTCATATTAAAATATTTTTGAATGTTTTGAAAGAAACAGTTTCTTGTACCATCTAATATAAGAATTCACAGTTCTTGTTCAAGTGCCTAATGTCCATGTACTAAGAACTTAGCACTTTAAAGGGTTGCTTTAACAGAACTCACAGTATGTTCAAATCACCATTCTCTCCAGTCAGCCCAGTAGGAGGCTATAAGGAAATAAATTCATTTATTGTGTTTACAATAATGTCTTTGATTGGTTAATCACTTTTCATATCCATCCTCTCTGTAACTCTTCGCACTGTTGGAACCCCTTCTCCTAGGGTACATAGGGGGACGCTGAAGCCCAAAGACACTAAGTGACTTACCCAAGGTCACCGTGCACCATGGCAGAACTTGACAGCTGAACTCATTTTCATAAGACTTCTAGTCATTAGTCAAAAATCACCCTAGATTTCATGAACCACCTAAAAAATTATGTAATTCTGAGCTCTGAGTGTTACAAGGTATTTCCTTTACTGGAATTAATTTACAAAAAGAGATATCATACAAGGATAACTGTCTCACTTACATGTGGAATTTTTAAAAGTCAAACTCACAGAGAGTGGAATAATCAGCACATTGGTAGGAGCAGAGGCAGGAAAAAAATATAAAATTTTAGTTAGATACAAGAAAGGAGCAGATGGAGGTGGGGTGAGGGGAGAGGAGGGAGCAGGAGGGGAAGAAGGGGGAACTGGGATTAGTATGTAAAATAAAATAAATAAGCTCAAGAGATTTATTGCACAACATAGTAGCTACTGGTGGTTACGATATATTATTTATATGAAAAGGCCCAAAGTAGGTTTTAAGTGTTTTTACCATAAAATGTAAGTGCACGAGATAATACCTGTGTTAATTAGTTTGATTTAGTCATAACACAATGTGTATACATTTCAAAACATGATATGTACCATGAATTCATTTAATTCCCACTTATGGATTGCAAGAAAACAATTGTTTTTAAAATGTATAAATGAAAACAATAATTTTGTAGGCAAATAAAATGGTAAAACTACTGAAAGCCCAAGATTATATTGCAGGACTGTATTACAAAGATGCCTATCACCTTCTGTACTTCTTGAGCATGTGAAGAACTCGCAAAGAAAATAATTCTTCCCTTCAAGGAACAAATCTGAGTTAAAACGTTAACTCTTTAAAATTTTTTAGATTTCCAGATCAGACAAGAATCCTCTGCCTTTGTAACTCAGGAGTGGACAAAGGGGAAGGGTCCGGCTGAATGGACCTACCCACTTGTTACGTTTGAATGTGAAATGTCTTCCTAGGCTTGTGTTTTAAATGATCAGTGCCTGGCTAGTGGTCCTTGAAGGTGTGGAGCCTTTAGGGACACATGGCATGGCCAAAGAAGGTAGATCACTAGGAGCAGGACTTAAGCTGAAACCTGATTCTGGTTCCAGCAGGTTTTTTCTGTTTTCTGTCAAATTAACAAACCTCCACAGCAAGCGCCCACCAACATGAACTAAGCTGTTCTCACCACCATGATTTTTCCACCGTGGTGTGCTAAGACTCTGAAACCGTGAAGTGAAATGAGAGCCTTCTCCCTTAAGTCACCACTGTCGTGTATTTTATCACAGCAAAAAAACAGTAGCTAATAGGGCACCTAATTTCTCACTTTACAATCATCCCCATTTGCCTTTTTCCTTCCTTTCTCCTAGACTAACATCTCTTTCCATTTGTCTCCTGGGCACTGGAGCCACGCCATAATCTGACCTGACTATTTATCTGCTCGGATTTCTGACGTTGTAACAAACGCTTGTAGGCTAGGCCTTCATTATGTCACCCAGGAGAGAGTCCATGAACACCCAGCAAAAGCTAGTGGGACTCCAACCTACAATCAGCCTCCTAAATGGGAAGTGTCATTGTACCTAGCAACTGTAGAACCTGCACAACACACCCATAAGATGGAGCCAGTCGACACTCCAGCCTGCATAGGGAGGGGCTCATTAGACCTCAGCCCTTACTGAGGAGGTACTGGCAATAGATGGCTGATTGAGAAGGCAGAGTCTCAATCTTCCTCCTTCCAGGGTGTGGTTACGGGTGGGCTGTTCCTGTTCCCAAGGATGGCCCCACCCCCAGGCACATGTGGGTGTTACTAATTTGACTCGGTGGGTTAATTTTTAAAAGGAAGAGCACATGACAGTGGGAGGGGGACATGTTGGAAAGGTCTGAGGTTCGCAAGAGGGGGACCTGAAAGTGGACGTGGTCAGATAACATTGTATATGTGTGTGAAATTGTCCAAAAACAGATTTTAAAATTTCTTAAAAAGGAATTTCTGTTACATGTGCAAATTACTTCCTTTTTAAAAAATAATAACAATAATTTGTACTCACACTGAAAAATTAATGGAAGGAATTATATCAAACATGAATAATGGTTCTCAGTGGCAGCAGAATTATAGGTAATCAGTTTTCCTTTTGTTTTGCTATTTTTTATATTAGCTGTAATTTTCAAATTTTCTTCAATGACATTGGCACTCTTTAAATAATTGGAACAAATTGTGTTAAAACATTAAAAATCTAAATTAACTAGCTAACATAAAAAGAGATCGTGAAGGGTTTTATTCTCAGAAGTCATTGCCTTTTGTTTGGGGAAGTTGAACTTCACGGGACTCATTTCTAAATCCCACCACTAATGACACACACCGGTTTCCTTCTGAGTACTATGCGAATCCCCTTATTGTCCTTTCTCCTCAGTGACTAGTGCTCAGCACTCAAATTCCTTCAGATTTTACTGTGCTAGAAAAAGGAAGGTCAAGAGAATCAAATGTGTCACTTTCAAATTGGACAATTTTGCAAATAGATTACTGAGGCCGAGCTGCAGATATCAAACAAACCGAATGGCACTGTTATCCAAGCCTACAGACTTTCAAGTCTGATGAATTCAGCAACTAAGGCTGACATACAATGAGATGAATAATTTTAAAGACAAAACAAAAGATTAAAATAAGAGGAGTATGTGTCCCAAAAATATCGAGAACAATTATAAGCCCACGGTGTCCGTGATTGCCTTGGTAAGTTGGTCGTAGTCCTTACCATTGTGGTTGCTATTTGTCAATAACAAATGCTAACTTTTCTTGTAGAGTGTTTTTCTATCTCTCTTGCTAAGAATAATTTCTATTATCAATTGAGAAAAGTCCTGGCTAATATAAATCAGCATAGGCTTGAAATATTCTTTGAACATTGACTATATTGGTAACATATGTGTCCTGTTTCATCCACTAAGGTTACAAAATAAGGTCATATTTTTTCTCATACCCTCACCATCATGACTTTGGGCTCTGAGATGTTGTAAATAAAAACAAGTCAGAACTTTCTGTATGTTTTCCCCAGCCTGATTTCTTGGACATTCAAGTTTCACAATCCTTCTTGATTTTCATTTGTCTGTTTTATTGCTCTTCTTTCCAAATCTGCAATTACAGAACTTTCATGCCCCCTTGTTCCATCTCAATAGTTCCTCCCCAAACTCCTCACTCTGTACAGATCTGATACAAATGCAGACTCTGCTATTTCCCTGGTTGTCTTAAAGGCATAGTCAAGGCCAGCCAGGAGGGTTGGCCCAATATAGTGAAAGTTTGACCTTTATAATACCCCATTGCTGTGTCTCCTCTGGCACTCAAAACATCTGTCCTGGCTTCAGAGTCCCTGCCTGGCTCTCCAGTGACACCTGACATAATGGTGGAGCGATAGAATCCACTCTCCTCTCTTCCTCCGT
The DNA here is from genome assembly GCA_004026605.1 of Ondatra zibethicus. Classification (NCBI taxonomy): domain Eukaryota; kingdom Metazoa; phylum Chordata; class Mammalia; order Rodentia; family Cricetidae; genus Ondatra; species Ondatra zibethicus. The sequence goes on from PVIU01007531.1 coordinate 60,674, forward strand.
CTCCCACCTTTGATAAGAATTCCTAGACTACCCACCCCATGGTCATGAGTTCCTGATCCTCTGGTCCAGAGACTGAAAACAGCAGCTTCCTTCCCAAAGTTCAAGACCTGCCTTTTTTTTCCAAGCACGACCAAGAGTAGCGATCTGTCAGTCCACTTCAGGGGATGTGTCAATCCACTCAAAGTAGAAATGAAATCTCCTTGGCTTAGAGACGGCTGCTAGAATGCAGACAGCACATCTCTCAAACACCAGGTGGCTCATTCCCAACTATCTCTATGGCAGCCACAATACTAGATAGTTCCTGCTATTTTTAGATCTGAAATGTCCCACCACTACATACACACCCATGTGTTTGAACACTTGGTCTCTAGCTACTAGCACTGTTCTGAGGGATTTAGTAAGCCCTGAGTGCAAAGGGTCACTATAAGTAGGATGTTGAGGGTTATTGCCCACCCCCACTTCCAGTCCCATTCTCTACACCCTGTCTACTTCCATGACAGGACCAGCTACCTCTCACTCCCATTGACCTGGACTGAGATGCTCTGCTATCGTGGCTTCACGGACATGATAAACTGAAATCTCCTAAAAACCATGAGCCAAACAAGCCTTTCCTCCCTATGTAGCTTTATAACAGCAACAGTTCCCACTTCCTTTGCTCCTGAGTGCATGAGAAGATAGGATTCTCCAGATTCCCTTGTAACTATGTTCGAGCCATATTGCCTAGCTCTAGCCCGTGGTCTACATAGAAAGTCTTTTGGCAGAGGTACTGGTAAGTCCTTGTGCGACCTTCCAACTCGTTTTCCCTCTGTCACAATTATCACAGAAATTTTATTTTCCAATTGTAAATGAATTGGATAATCAAGTTGTTTTCTCTAAAAGAGCCACATTGTGGAGTTAAAGTCACCTTGGAGATGTGTGTCAAGGGCTTAGAATAAAACTTTTCTAAGTGCTACCACTTAATAGACAATGCATTGGGTTTGAAAATATACAAAAGGACTCATCCTGCCTTTGTGGTCTAAGGAATTTTATTTTGTGCTCAAGAGTCTGTAATTAATCTTTAAAATGACTTTGAGAGAGCTTGAATGATTTTTTATAAGAAAGATTATTATTTTTTTTTTTAGTCAGAGTCCTTCAAAGGACACCTGTGGTGAAATCTAACAGCCTAAGAGCCTGGGAATAATGGTATAGAGTCTAGTCTGAGTCTACACGTCATGGAACCAGGAATGCCAAGGGCAGATCAAAGTTCAGTTCAAGCAGCCTGAAAAAGAGAAATTGAACTCTCCCATCGTACACCATTTTGTTCAGACCCTCAAAGAATGGGAGAGGCCTAAATAGAACAGTAGGAAGAACAATTGTAAGAACAATCTGCCTTTGCTTGGTGTATTGAACAAATGACAATCTCTAGAAGAGACACCTTCACAGGTCTCTGCATAACTTTTCCTGGGAAGACGAACGTCTACTCAACCCAGACAGGGACAGACCAACAACATACCAAAGAAATGAATCCAACCAAGTCTAGCTTGGTAAGTCAAGAAGTTTATTGCAGTTACTTACAAGAATGGAGGTGAGGGGTTATTTACAGATGTGTGGGTGACTCTGTCAGATGTAACATCACAAGTCCCACCCCTCCAGCATGGGTGGCTACTCACAAATGCCACATCTCTGGAGTTCCCTGCCCCACTCACAGACAGCACCACTAGCAAAGAGTTGCTACCCCCTCTGCGGTTGTCTACTGTTTCTGTAACTCTGTGAAAGGAGAGCTCATGGCTCTTATCATTCTTAGGAGATCTTTTAGCTTCCTTGATAGTTTCATGAGCCTCTGCTCCTCCTTTACCAAGAAGGAAGCAGCCACATGCTCAGACACATGAAGAAATTCTATTTAACCAGATATACAGCAACCTGATCCAAGCAGGTTGACAATTGACACCACAGAAGTATTATGAGCCAATATTCTTTTCAGAAAGATTTCTTTAAAAGATTTGTGAGAAATAGGTGTTAGGAGGAGTGGTCCAGACAGGAGGAGCTAGTTATGGACTGAGATAGTGCATAGGTAGAAATAAGAAGTGGCAGCTGAAAACACAGTGGGAATAGAGAAATAGGAAGGGTCTGATAGGTACTTTTCCTATGTTCTTGAAAACTTAAATTTTCGTTAAACTATTTTTTCAGAAAACTGCCTTATGGGAATTTGACTTTTCTTGGAATTAATAGAAAATTTTTCAAAATAACCAAAACTAAACAGCCCTTATTCTGAACCAGTATCTCTACCATGCCAGTTGTAGGTCACAATTTCTACATTACGGTCTCCATTGAAGACCACTCACTCAGTGTTCAGCACCATCTTCTAGAAACCTTTATTCATAGGCTAGGGAAATCCTACCTCTGGTACCAAATAGCCTCACACTACCAAGTGCTATAGTTAGATATTAGAAAAAAAACCAACAAACAAAAACCCTTTAATCCCCTTTTTCTACCTCAATATTTTTTATTGGACAAAATGCCAGCTATCGCTTTCAATTGATTACCCCTTATCCTTCCCCAGAGCGTTCATAAACTGTTTCCTGTGTCTTTGATGTGTGATTCAGGGGAATTTCAGGATTCATTTCTCACTCGTACTTCCCTTACATTGTCCTCAGCTTCCCAGGACAGCTGAATGTCTGCCTCCATCTCCTCATCATACCTGTAAGCTTAACCCTTCATACATGGTGACTATGTTCACATGTATTTCCAAATTGACTCCTGGTCTTAGCTCAGTGTCTATTGCTGTGATAAAAACAGCACGACCAAAAGCAACTTGAGGAGGAAATGGTTTATTTCATCTTATAGTTCCACATCACAGTCTGTCATTAAAGGAAGTCAGTGAAGGAACTCACACAAGAACCCGGAGGCAGGAGCTGATGCAGAGGCCATGAAGGAGTACTGCTTACTGGTTTGTTCCTCCATCACTAGCTCAGCCTATTTTCTTTTCTTTTTATTTTTTATTCTTTTCTCATGTATTAAATTCCAACCACAGTTTCCACTCCCTCCTCTCCTCCCAGCCCCTCTCCTAACCTCCCCTCTCCCCCAGATCCACTCCTCCTTTGTTTCTCTTCAGAAAAGAGCAGGCCTCCCACGGCTGTCAACTGAACAGGGCGTAACAAGTTACAAGAAGACTAGTCACAAACCCTCATATCAAGCCTGAGCAAGGCAACCCAATAAGAGGAATCAGGTCCCAAAAGGAGGCAAAAGTGTCAGAGACAGGCCCCACTCCCACTATCAGGAGTCCCACAAAAAGCTACATAACCCTAACATATATGCAGAGGACCTAGCTCAGACCCTGATTGTCAGTTCAGTCTCTGTGAGGTCCTCTGAACCCTGCTTGGTTGATTCTGTAGGCTGTGTTCTTGTGGTGTTCTTGATCCCTCTAGCTTCTGAAATTCTTCATCTTCCACAGGATTCTTTGAGCTCCACCTAAAGTGTTGCTGTGAGTCTCTGCATCTGATCCTATCAATTGCTGGGTGAAATCGCTCTGATGGCAATTATGCTAGATTCCAGTTTACGAATACAATAGAATATCATTAGAAATCATCTTATTGCCTATTTATTTGTTTTTGTTTGTTTGTTTGCCAGTTGTGTCTGGTTCTATCCTAGGTCTCTAGGCTCTCCAGCCTCAGATTCCTGGCCATCCCGGCAGTATCAAGCATGGGCTCCCTCTCATGCAATGGGCCTCAGGTTGGGCCAGTCATTGGTTGGCCACTTCCACAAGTTCTACGCCTCCATCACCCCAGTACATCGCACAGGCAGGACAAACTGTAGGTCAAAGGGTTTGTGAGTAGGTTGAAGTCCCAGTCTCACCACTGTAAGCTTTGCCCAGATGCAGAAGACTGCTGGCTCATGCTCTGTATCCCCCATTACTAGGAGTCTTTGCTAGGGTCCTCGGAGCTTCCTGAGAGTTTCCATTGCAGTAGGTAAACATCACCCTTCAAATGTCCCCCAATTTCAGTCATTTCTCCCAGTACTTTCTCCCTCCATCCCCCCCTGACAACCTGATCACTCCTGTTCGCATTTCCACCTACCCCCAAGTCCACCCACGAAATCTCTTCTTTTCCCCTTCCTGGGGAGCTCCACATGTCACCACATGAACCCCCCTGCCCTGCCCTTGTTTCTTAGCCTCTCTGGGTCCGTGGATTGTAGCATGATTATCCTCTAGAGCTAATGTCCACTTATAAGAGAATACATACCATGTTTTTCTTTCTGGGTCTAAATTACCTCACTCAAAATGAATTTTTTGCTAGTTCCAACCATTTGCCTGAAAATTTCATGATGTTCTTTTCTTAAAATAACTAAGTAATACTCCACTGTGTAAATGTACCACATTGTCTTTATCCATTCTTCAGTTGAAGAACATCTAAGTTGTTTCCAGTTTCTGGCTATTATGAATAAAGCCACAATGAATATAATTAAGCAAGTGTCCTTGTGGTAGGATCAAGTGTCCTTTTGGGTATATGTCCAGGAGTGGCATAGCTGGGTCTTGAGGTAGAGCGATTCCCAATTTTCTGAGGAACCACCATGTTGATTTCCCAAGTGGCTGTACAAGTTGGTACTCTGACCAGCAATGGAGGAGCGTTCCCCTTGCTCCACATCCTCACCAACACATGAGCTGTCACTTGTGTTACTGATCTTAGTCATTCTGACAGATGTAAGATGTTATCTCAAAGTTGTTTTGATTTTCAACCTGTTTTCTTATACCATTCAGGACCACCTGCCCAGAGATGACACCACCCACAATGGGTTGGGCCCTCTCATATTGATCACTAATTAAGAAAATGCCCCCTCGGGCTTTCCCACAGGCCAACCTCGCAGAGGCATTTCTCACTTGTGGTTCCCTCTTTTCAGATACTTGACTCTAGCTTTTGTTGAGTTGACAGGAGACACAAAACAAAGCAGGGCTCTCCTTTTTAAGAATATTGCATTTTGCCCAGAGAATTTAAACAACAATACGGACACTAAGAGGGACCTACATAGATATAATCTACGTGGGAAGTAGAAAGTATAAAAAGACAAGATCTCCTGAATAAATTGGGAGCATGGGGACCTTGGGAGAGGGTAGAGGGAGGGAGGGGTGTGGCAGGGAGGGGAGCAGAGAAAAATAAAAAAAAAAATAAAAAAAAATACCAAAAAAAAGAATATTGCATTTTGTCTTTTCTAGATAGTATATTAAGGAGACTCATAAAAAGTAAATTGTGCTAATGGATAATGGAACCCAACTTATATGGAACCATAAGGAATGGATTAGGAGACCTTGGGATGGGAAAGCAGAAGGTAAAACATAGACCAACGATATATCTCCTTTATCACTCCAAATAATGTATTTTAGGTAGACTAAGGACAACCCATAATAGTCACTTCTTACCTCCACTGCTAGTTACATAGTAGAGGCTATTACAACTCTAAGCTGCTTTGCCTAATCCCATGCATGATTTTAGGCACATCTGTGATGGACAGGTCTCACTGTGGGTGAATGGTTCCTAGTGGCATACACTACTCCCTGTGGGGTAGATAGTTTCCACTGTTGAACAGTTCCTACATAAATGGGCCCTTCCCCCAGGTGGACTTTTCTCATTGGATTAGACTATTCCCACTGGGTTAGATGGCTCCCACTGGCATAGACTGTTCCCACTGTGGTATAGCGGGCTGTTTCTGCAGCAGACCAGGCTTGCCTTACCCTGGCAGCATCCCAACTCAGCATCCCACTTCAGCAAGCTGCACATCTTTCTTCTTTCTTATCCCGGTTTTCCTCTAATGCCTCTGGTACTTATGTGAGCCTGGAGTTGATCTCTCTGAAGAAAACCTTCAGCCCGTTGGAAGCAGGAGCTGGTGGGTAAATGTTGCATCAGCAATCCTGTACATGGAAAGTTCTAGAAGGTACTCTGGAAGGCCTGGAGGCCCCAGAGTCAGTGCATCACGCTACTGCTCACTGCAACAATCTCCCACGCACGACACATGCATGTTGGCCTTTATCCCTCCCTCCCTCGCTCTTCACACCCTCTGCCTCTTTCTCACAACTGCACCTGCTGTCAAGCTCTGCTCTCACACTCTGGTCATCCACGGAAAGTGTCGTAGCAGGACAGATGATCACCATCTAAGAATTAACAACGTGAAGATGCTGAGTGTTTCCACTTGAAGAGTTACGGGACAGAACAAAACGTAATGCCCATCAACTCAGCACAAAATGGATTGTACATGGCAGGGCCTGGATGTGACACACCTGGCCTCCTGTTCTAGTTTCCTTTCTGTTGTTGTTATAAAGACCACAAACAAAGGGAGCTTATGGAGGGAAGGGTTGATTTGGCTTACATATCCTTGTTACTGCCCTTTGCTGAAGGATGTCATGGCAGGAACTCAAGCAAGAGCAGAGATGAGAACTATAGAAGAAAGCTGCTTAAAGGCTTGCTAGCCCTGGCTCACTTTTATATAAGCCAGGATCCCCTGCCCGGGGTGGCATCACTCGCAGCAAGATGAGTTCTCCCACATCTATCACTAATCAAGAAAATGTTCTCATAGACTGGCATATAAGTCAATCTGATGGAGACATTTTCTCACTTGGGGTTCCTTTTCCCGTATGGCCCTAACTTATGTCGTGTTGACAAAAACCTAACCAGCACATCTCTTTATATGGACAGATAAGTCAGTCTCAAGCTGGATTTGAAAGAGCACAGGAGCATTTCCCTTCTGAGTGCTGCCAGAAGTTTCCTTCCTTTCTATCCTCTCCTTCCCATGGACCCTTCCCATCTGATGGTCTCATCTAAGGACCATTTTGAAGGCTGAGGACCCAGTTCTCACTTGACTTTTGGGGGTTTAGTGCTGATAATGAGAGAAGAAAAAGACAAGAACAGAGAACATGGAAAGAGGAAAGAGAAAGAAAAGAGAATGGAGAGGAAAGGAATAGGATGAGAGGCGAGAAGAGGGCCAAGGGGCCAGGGAGCTCTTATGCACCTATCACTTTAGACCAGTGGTTCTCAACCTTCCTAATGCATCGACCCTTTAATATAGTTCCTCATGTTGTGGTCACCCCAAACCATAAAATTATTTCATTGCTACTTTGTATTGCAATTTTGCTCCTGTTGTGAATTGCAATATAAATATCTGAGACAAGACCCCCAGAGGGGTTGCGACCCACGTATTGAGAACCGCTGCTTTAGACCCTGAGCGTTTCGTTGCCAGTGCTTCTCCCACCAGTCTGCCTTCCTGACAGCACTCTTGCTTCAAAGGCTTTTCCTACCAGTGATGGTAAGTGAACGTCAAGAATAAGCACACTCTTGTTATATACCAGTCCAATTGTTCATTGGCGTTTACATACTAGGGTCAGAATCAAAATCAATGACAGCATGAGTTGGTAAAGCTAGAACCTTCATCAACCTTCTATTGGAGGCAGGGGAGACTTGAAATAATGAATAATATGACCAGTACTGGTGATGCTGGAAGAGAATAGGAAGCTGTTTATAGTTTGGTGGACCTTGTTAAATAAGCCATGAAAGAGTCCAATGTTCCTCAGCACAATAATGTCAGGGGTTATGGTTTTGAAGTGGAAAAGGTCAAAGTCTTGGTATCAAGAAAAAGATGCCTTCTTCATCTAAGAATAACTTGTATGGACATCAAAAAGAACAGTCTCAGAATTGGAACGCTGGGTTGGATTCTTGGGAGACTTAGGAAAAGAGCGCTTGCTTCACGGGAAGGCTGAACTGGAACAAGAGCATTCTCAATTCAGGGGCAGTACCCTAAGCCCCTGCTCTGTGTAGCTGAAATGGCCAAATAAGGAAGGGATACATCATGTGCATCCAACTAAAGCCAGAGGCTTTCAATTTTAAGGGACACGAGGTGTCTGGGGACAAGGGATTGAAAACCCTTCTGTGTACAGTGGTTCAGTGGCCTGTGGAATCTCAAAGGGAAAGCTACCTGAAAGGGAAGAAAGAGGGTACATCTGGAGGTTGAGTCTCTGGATGCCTCCAACACGTGATACAAATACAGATGACGTTAGCTTCTCTCCCACTCCCACACTGAGCTAGCTTTTTGTGATTGTCATGATCCTTCAAGAAAGCACCATCTATGGCCCATCATGGTTTGATTTATGTTGATTTGGGTGGAGATAGGACATCATGGAGATAGGACTATAGCGCACCCTCTTGGGGCAGGTCTCTGGCTCACACACTCTTCTGACCTTTCCATGTTCTACACATCCTAGAACTAGAAGAAAGACTCCCTTGCTTTCTCGTGCCTAGCTACACCAGTCAAAAATGGTATGTATGTTTATCATATGAATAAAGCCCTGCTTCTTCCATAAGACACAAACCAAGCTACGTGTCATCTTTTTTTTTTTAATCAAGAGTAGTTTTATTTGTCTTAGGGCAACAACACTTTGAACAGGAAAGGGACCTGTTCATACAACAGAGACTTAGTTTCCCCTGTTCTAAATCCTCAGCAGATCTCAGGATTCCAGGCTAGTAAACTATGGTGTTACAGCTCTGTGCTCCCAGAGGGCCTCAGAAAGCAAACCAAGAGCAAATGCTTGCAAAGAAAGTCTATACATCACCACAGGAGTGTCAGAAATAGTTCTCCTGTCACCAGCACATCTTTTAGGTTTTGGTTTTTTGTTTTGTTTTGTTTTGTTTTGTTTTGTTTTTGCAGTGCTTTTTCTGGTAATGTGTTATTTTTTTCATTCAAAAATTTTACACAATGTATTTTGAATAGTTTTCCCCTCCCCCCAAAAATATAGTTTTTTCCCAAACGTTCCAACTCCATACCCACCCAACTTTATGTTCTCTGTCTCTCTATCCATCTATCTCTCAAAAAAAGACTCCAATTATCAATTGCAAATAGCCAAGCTACACATCTTAAGGAGCAAGTGACAGGCTACACTGGATCCTTTATTAGCCCTCCTTATCAAGGGGCCCTTATGCAAACCACAAATAGCACACTGCATGGAGACCCTGAGCAAAAATCATCCTCAGAATAGCAGCATCTCCATTCCTCCATCTAAGGACTATGGAGGGGAAAGCATAAAGCCTGTAGAGGTGCAGAGGGCCATTCCTACCCCCCCACACACATGCCTACACCTACAATACCTGATTAACATCCTGCATTGCAGTCTAATGATGGGAGTGAGCCAACTTTCCGAGAAATAGACGGAAGGCATCAGGCATGCCACTAGATTAGTTCCTGTGTGAGTCAGAGGAAACAGATCAGAATGGATCTAAGGAAGAAAGAGGAGAAGAAAGGGGAGAAAAAATAGCTGGTTGGGATGAGCAGAAGCACAGAGTTCAGCTGGGAGGCAGAGAGGGACAGCAGACTTTCCTCTGCTTAGCTTGGTTCTCTCAAAACTTGTCCTCAACTCGGTCCAACATGAGATGGGAAGTGAAGCAGAGGCCTGGGCTACCATAGAAAGGGAATAAAGATAAAATGTAGAAGAAAAACATTTTAAGTACCAAAATAATCCCACATTCATTAACAACACACACACCTGAAACCTCCCATATTTAATACAGCACAAATTACAATAGCCAAGATATGGAATCAACCTGTCTATCATCTGCTGAGTAGGATGCTGCCTCTATACCAAAAGAGATCCATATTAAGCCACAGGAAAGGATGAAATTTTTCCATTTGTAGCATGCCATTGAACCTGGAGAGCACTATACTAAGTGAAATAAGAACACAGAAAGGCCAGTTCTGGGCCAGCAAGATGGCTCAGCAAGTAAGAGTGTTTCCACCAAGCCTGATAACTTGAGTTTGATCCTTAGGCCCTATGTGGTAGAGAGAACTGACTCCAACAAGCTGACCTCTGACCTCTATGTGGATGCATGTCTACACACATGCACACTAAACATGTGTGACTTTCAATTTCTAAAAGGAGAAGGCGAGTATCCCATGATAACACTTATTTGTAGAATCTAAAACAGCTCATCTCGTAGAAATAGTGGGTAGGATAATGTTTACCAGAAACTGGGGATGGTCAGAGGGTCAGTGGGATAGAGGAAGGTTGGTCAATGGTGTAGTTAGGTAGGTGAATGTGTGTTGGAGTTCTTCTGCATAATAGGGTGAGTATAGTAAGCAATATATATTATATAGTTTAACATAACCAGAAGAGTGGATCTTGAAGGTTCTTGCTGCAAGGATGTGATAAATATGTGTGTATGAAAACTCCCTGATTTGATCATTATATGATATATATATACACACGTGTATATCACACTCTATCCCATGAGTAAGTGTGATGGTTAATCTTGCTTATTTGACAAGATCAAGATTCACTGTAGGAAAAAAGCTCTGGGGATGTCTGTGGACCATTATCTAAATAGGGTAGACTGAGGCAGGAAGACTTGTCCTATGTGTGGGCAGCAACTTTCCCTGGCTTAGGGGTCCTGAATTCCGTAAGAAAGAGAAAACGAGCTGAGCACCAGCGTTCCTCACTCTTGGCTTCCTCCCTGTGGAAGTCATGTGACCGTGCTCAAGCTCCCACCTCCGGGTCTTCCCCACCGACACAGACTGTGCCCTCAAACTTCAAGCCTACGTGAACCCTGCTTCCCTTCCACCCTTAAGTTCCTTTCGTCGGGTGTTTGGTGGACATGGTGAAAAAAGTAGCTAACACCGCATATACAATGGAATGAGCTCTAAAGAGCAGGCTGCACCTGCAAGCCAAAGAGTTCCTCCAGACAAGTTCAGCTGCTCATCACGGCTCCGCAACCGTGGACCATACCTGTGTCTTTTATTTCAAAGAGATACCATGGACTCTAATCTCTGATTAGCTAGGGTCCTATGCCTTCCCCTACCTCTACTAAGACACACACACACACACAAATTCTTCCATGTGGAAAAATACAAACTTGTTTTCCTTTTGGTACAGAGGGAATTAATAGTGACCTTTTAGATCTCTTAACTGTGCAGCAAACTCTGTCCCTATAATTATTGACAAATACCAACAGAGGGGAATGAAAAGGGGAAAATCACAAAGGACAGAGATCAGAGCGGACATTTGGTGGCACTCTTCCTGACCCCTCTTTAGAGAAACCTAAGCTCTTATATGGGCCAAATAACCCTTGACTCTCGGAGCCCAGCGAGCGCCGACGAAAAGCCCATCAGAAAAAAAATAAAAGGCAAGGGGAGAAAGCGTTCGCACAAAGTTCTCATGCTGTGGCTCTTGAATAGAAAATGGTACAGAGAGGAGGCTAGAGAAGACACATGGCAAAGCCTACTAACCTCCAGCCTTGCTAAATGGAATACACAGAGATTCACCACAGGGCAACTCCATAAAGCCACTCTGGATGCCGTTTTGCTAATTGTGTTTGCTATGACACCAAGCACCGCTTAGCTGGGCTCCCAGAGTGTCTCTGTAATGGCAGTCACTTGCCAGGAGCGAGAGTGATTTTTATTTGATATCCATACAAAGCAGCAGCAAATGAATTTCCATAATGAGAAGCGGCATAATGATGTGGAGATGTACAAACTGCCATTGTGTTTAATAACAGCAGAGCCTTCCCGTTTGAATTAAATTTGCAGGAAGAGTCTTACTGAAGCATCATTGTACTGAAACCAAGTTGTTTAGAGCACACACACGAGCACGTACACACACACATACACACACACACTTATTTCAAACCTATGATTACTGGAAAGGTTTTTTTGGAGATTTTTATTATTATTATCATTCCATTTCGTTCTCACTAAAATCGACTTAGTTGTAGCACACTCCACAGCTGCGATTTGTGAAGTAAATGGCAAAGCTAAATGTGCCGAAACCCAACATGTTCCCCAAGCAACAAAGGGATGGAAGGCAAATGTTACAGTATTATTGTCAACAGTGGTAATGCTTGTATAAGCATCTGCTTCATAAAGGACAGAAACCTACATTATAAACAAAAGGAGCTCCCAGCAAGGCCAGCCACCCTGAATTCTGGCTGGGATTTAAATTCAAGTCAGTTAGAGCAAATATTGCCACTTTGTATCTTTTCCCTCCAAATTAAAAACGATCTGATTTGCATCCTGGAAATCTCCCCATGTCTGTCTCCCTCACAGTCAGTCTCCTCTCTCTCTCTCTCTCTCTCTCTCTCTCTCTCTCTCTCTCTCTCTCTGAAATGATTTCCAGCAATTACCTATTCCCCAGCACTTGACTGTCATCGGTGAATGGAAGTAGTATTGACCACATGGCTTTGATTTAAAGCTGTCTCCACGCTCATCGTGAGGGTGTCGTCCTACTGGTAGCCCAAAGTATGAGTGGCTTATGTCCTGCCCTACCCTGACCCACCTCAATCTGCAACGGTGCAATTTGTGTCTATGCACACCAAAGCACAAACAGTTTCATTAAATGGAAAAACTCAGAGCCAGACCAGCAACCTATATAAGATTGAGACTGAAAATTCCAAAGGACGGTATTATGGGACGAGAAATTAGGAGTCCTGGGTCTAAACTTTGCTGGAAGCAAGGCAGTTTCTTTGTGTGTGTCTCGGTCTCTCCAGCGGTAAAATAATAGGCATAAGATCTGCTCTAATCCATCTTTAGAAGTAAGTCATATTGAACTGATGTTTTATTTGCTTGTTTTTAGAGACAAGGTCTTACTACTATGTAGCCCAAGATGGCTGTGACCTGGTTGTCCTACCTCAGCATCCCAAGAGCTAAGATTATAGGTGTGCACCACCATGTTTGGCATTTCAGGTGTTGTCATTGTGTTCATGGCAGGTGACAAGCAGTCTTTTGATAAGCTCAAAATTTTTCCACAAAATCATGTCATTGTAATGCTCAATATTTTGGTTTTTTGTCATTGGATCAGTCAGCAAATATATGTTGAGTCCCTATTTGATCCAAGGCACAATTCTTTGTACTATGGAAATACATGTGTCACACGGCTTGAGGAGGCAACAAACCAAGTGTATCCACAAAAAAAAAAGCCAGTTTGAAACAAGTCATACCTAAGTACCAAATGGGAGGTGAGGAACTCAGGGAAGAGATACCCAGACTTCAGCCCTTGGGTCTTGAATCTCACTTACGCCACTGATAGCTGTGTGATACAAGGCAAGTTGTTTAACCTCTTTATGCTTCTATTTCCTAATCTGTAAAATGGAAATGATTACTACAATCCTTAACAATAATTTATCATTATTAGCCTCCCAGGTTTGCTGTAAACATATTAATACAGCTTTAATCTTGCAACAGTGCCAGCACATACAGACAATACAGTTAAGGTCTCAGGAGTCCTGATACATGCTTGAGGTCCAAAGGGCCTCTAATGCACAAGAATTCACCTTCTATGTCAAATTCCTCCTGTTCAAAACTGGGGTGGGGTAGGAATCTTACTTCACAGATTTCCCGTCTCTCTATACATTGACATTTCCCTGTAAAGTTGTGCTGCTTTTTTGATTTGAGAAAAAAAATCAGACATTTTAATGAGCTGTTGGCCCTACAAAAACAGATCTAAACATACCGCTACTAGAACTGTAACACGTTTGACAGTGAGAAACCAGACTGCTCTGTGAAATAGGTGAGGCCATCATATCGGGTTTGCATAAAATTCCAGCGCTCCACCTGCACACTTCTGGAGAAGGGAAGACAAAGACGAGCCAGAAGCAGAAAGAGTGCGAGAAACTGGTTAGTGTGTAGCCATTTTCGAAGCAGGTAGGGAAAGGTTCTGCTGCACTGGCCGCAGTCTTTGGCACCTACGCCTTCCCCAGTGAACAGATTCTACGTGAAAATAATCCTGGACACAGGACACGACTTCCTCTGGTTCTGCTGGGGAAATGGTGGTTCTTTCAGAACTTCCCATCCTCCTCCTCTGTCCACCTTCCGAGGACTGGTGTTATAGATGTTCACCACCACATGGTTTGTACGGTCCTCAGGATTGAACTCATGGCTTCCTGCACGCTAGACAAAACTCTACTAACTGAGATATCACCCAGCCCTGGTAGTCTTTTCTGAATTGGAAGGGTCAGTGGGTGAGCTTTGTTAGGTTTGCTAAGCACATGGTTCCATCAAAATGTGCCTCTCCTCCAAGTCATTTTCAAGGTCCATTTCTTACATAGATTTTGCCATGCACAGTGATTTTATAATCTAATCTCCAAGAAATACCTGGTTTTATTGCATAGTAGAAAATTCTTTACTATGGTAAAGTAAACCAGTGCAGCTAAGGTGGAAGGAAGATGTGGATCTTCTTCAGCCCTCTGTGCTTAGAAAGCTTAGGTGCTCTGCCCTGAACTCAAGACTGGGAAACCACACTAAAGGTCTGACTTCAGGAGCTCTCCAGTCCTGCAGAAAACCTGCAGTAGCTGAGAAACAAGACCAAAATTGTCCTAAAAGCCCTGTCATCTAGATGCCAGCAGGATTCATCTCTATTATCTGAAGTTCAGAGACATGAGATATCTCTGTTTTAATTTCCTCTTCTATCCCTTTCTTCTCATGGAGCATTTGTTTTTTAACCAGGAACACAAAGTAGGCTACGTTTTGGGCTAAGTAGAAAGAGAGCAACATCCTAGAAACACCAAGGTCAACACCAGAATGCCCGTGAGGAACAGAGCAGCTAATTAAGTGCAGCCTAGTGCCTCAGCTCTTGGTTAGCAAGTTTTATATTAAAAATATTCTACTACCTAATCCGAAACCTGTCCAAGTTAGATATCCCCGGAAGGACCCACATGCTTCATTCCCAATCTGTAGGGCTAATAGAGGGTGAAGCCCAGTGAAAAAAGTTGTGCCCTTAAAGGTAACATTGAGACCCCAAGCCTTCCTCTCTATTTTTGTTGCCAAGCCAAGTGTGAGGTAAGCAGATTCCCTCTACCATGCACTTCCACCATAAAGCACTGTGCCTCCACAGGCACCGGGAAAAGGACTAAGTGGCAATGGTCAGAAACCATGAGCCCTCTCGTCATTTAGGTTAACTCTGTTATTTTCCCATTGTAGCAGAAAGAGGAATAGCAAAGTACCTGTCCTCATGAACACAAGCTAAGTGAAGTCATCACACATTATCCCTGAGTGGAACTGTGAGGACAGCTGTCTCACAGGAGGAAGGACTGGGCCCTGAGGAAAGCTGTCTCTGGGACTTTTTCTATGTCCTCTTACTCTGCTGGGCTGCCTCGTCTTCTCATGGTTGCTGGTTCCATCTACATGATGATTGTAACATGAAGGAGCAGTTTGTGGGGGTTTCTGTCCTGCCTAGTTCCCACAGCCAGTAAGTCCCTAAGAAAATCACACAGAGAGTCTCCATAAGTTACAAACTGATTGGCCCATTAGCTCAGCTTTGTATTAGCTCTTATAACTTATATAGCCCATTGTTCTTATCTATGTTAGCCACATGGCTCTGTTCCTTTTTCAGTGGAGCAGGTCACATCCTGCTTCTTCCATGGTCTGGGCAGGACTGGGGAAAGAGCTTCCTTTTCCCAGAATACTCCTGTTCTCCTTGCCCCACCTCTACTTCCTGTCTTGTTGTCCTGCCTATACTTCCTGCCTGGCTAATGGCCAATCAGCATTCATTTAAATCATGATTAACAGAATACAGACAATTCTCCCGTACCAGATGATGGTCCAACTTTCCAGGCCCAAACCTCCCTCTGGAGCTCCAGAAGTCGATATCTATTGTTCTTTGTATATCTTAATTTGGAAGTCCCATAAACACTCCCATGGTCCCCCATTGAGTCCCTAACCTCACTGATCGCTAACATCTCCCCACTGCCCTCTGCTGGCCAGAGCACCAAATCTCTCTTTGAGATTCCTGCCAATTTTGATCCCTTCTAAATCTCCAACAGTCACAGGGATTGTCCTCAAAGAAGAAACCTGACACCAGGTAGGTTGTTGGCAGTTCTCTTCAATGCCATCCCACCCTAAAGGGTAAGGCCCCCACTCCTTTAAAGGACATGTATAAGTGTTGTAATCTGGAACCTGACTATACCTCTGTCTCAGGTCTTGGCTCTTCCTGCCTCCTCACCAATTATCCTCCATCTCTCTTCAACACAGGCTGTTCACAGCACTCAGACTGAACCTTTTGTACTTGGTGTCCACATTTTCACTCATGCCAGTTCCTGTGCCCCCTGCTTAGTCTTCATGGGAGATAAGGTTTCACTTGAAGAGTTCTTCTCCTCACTCCCCAGCTCCCAGCTGACACATCACTTCCACCGGAAGTCCTCAGAACTACCCAGAGACTGCCTTTTCCTCTGGCAGTGCACCTGCAAAGCCCCCTTGATGATAAGATGCTGGGTTTTATAATTGCCATCTCTTTGGGTTTTGTTTTTGAAAGTCTCGTGTAGCCCAGGCTGACTTCAAACTCAGTATGCCACTGAAGTTAACCTTGAACTTCTCATCCTTTTGCCTCCACCCCTTGAGTGCAAAGCTAAGAGAAGGGAGCCACCATAGCCCGCTTACAGTTACCATTTCATTCCTGGAAAGGAAGAATCAAAGTAAGGAATACTAAACAGACAGGAGTAACCAACAGGAAGACTATGCATGGAAAACAGATTCCCCCCCCCCGCCTTCTGTCTCTTTTTTATCCCCTCCCTACCACACACACACATACATCACCTTAGGGAAACCAGTGGTCACATCCTATCTCAAACATCACATGTCAACAAAAAGATTAGGACTACTTAAAAATTGTGGCCCTACTGTGCTAGGCAGTTACAAGGAGGTCCAGATAATGTAGTCTCTGCTTGCTTTTTATCATAGGACAGCACCTTCCCAGAGACGATGTCATCTTGTGGATCACTGGGAAGCAAATTACATTCTCCTATAGGAGCAGTGTTATAATCAGAGGCCATATACCTGACAAAGGACTTGGCTCTGTGTAAGTAGTAGACACAAACAAAAATACTTCACAAAAGCAAAGATTCAAGTAACTCTAAATTTCTATTATTGTTTCAAATAATAAAACCCACCAAGCATTATAAAGGAGAGAGGATGTGGGGCACACATATACACATACACTGATTACTGAGAGATTGTAATGTACCGTAATGGTATATTAGAATACAGCCACAGTGTTATAAACTAGAATCGGAGGCTACCTTTAATGCAGTCATTACACAATTAACTACGGAGATGCAATGAAGTGCCATGGTTAAAGTGTGGTGCTGGGGACTGGGGAGCTCAATCTTGGCCCTGCCTTTGCCCAGTGAGCTCTGTGAGGACAGAGGCCGGGCCTGGCAAAAGCAGGATGGTGCCTGCACAGGGCATGGCTCAGAGGAATTTTAGTACAAACACACCATCTCTGAGTTGGCAAGTTGGACAAACGAATCGCTTTGAGCCTCTGCATTTGTAAAGCAAACAATCCAAACGGAAAGCATCATCTAACTCCGAAATCCTCCAAGGGCCCACTCAGAAGTTAGAGCGTTTTAGCCATAGTTGAATACCACCTTGGTAGACTTTGGTAAACAAAGCCACTGTATTCCTTCGTACCTTCGTATAGTCACTGTTTACAGTCACAGGTTTGGCCATGTGAATGACTTTGGGTTATTGAGACTTCAACAGGCATAATAAGCAGAGATTTGTAGATGGTCTGCATAGTGTAGATAGTATATCATAAGTACTTCTGTACTGAGACTTGTTTCTGATTGTTTCTTGAACCTCGGGCACCATGCTGTGAGGAGCCCAAGCCCTCATGGAGAGACCAACATGGAGGAAAACCAAGACATTCTGATAGACAACCAGGTGAACTCCCAGCCTACCGACAGTACCAACCACCAGTCATGTGAGTGAAAATCTGGGGCAGTGCAGCCCAATGGGTCCTTCAAGTGACAGCAGTCCCAGTAGAATTTATGTAGAGTAGAAACTCTCCACTGAGTGTAGTCAACCAACAAAGTGATGAGAGATAATAAAACAGCTGTTTCAATGTAGTAAGTTTTTTGGGGGAAAGGGGGCACAGAATGCTATGTAACAACACCTAACTACACAAGGACATAAATAGTTTGGGGAAATGGAACTGTCCAAGAAGGACTAAATCGTGTGTGTGTGTGTGTGTGTGTGTGTGCGCGCGCAAGCACAAGCACACCCATGCGTGTGTATGCATGCACATACCATCACTCTGCATGTAAACTTTCCTAATTGAGAGACATTCAAAATATTCCAATCATGTGAAAATAGATTGAAAATACTGACAAAGTGCTCAGCAAATATTTATCACAGATGAAGATGTTTCCTCTTCCTGAAAAATGTCTTTCCTCTCTACCTTCTCTTGAACAGGTAGAGTTGCTCAAATGCACCATTGACTAAAGGTTGCCAGGAAATGATGCGCACTGCTCAGTCGTTCTACCCAGCGCTCCCCTGACAGTTCTCAGGGCAATGCCTCGCTCCTGCTTGTCTATAAAACAGCCATCAGTCAGAGCAGACTGTAAGCCAGACATCTAGTAAGCCAGAACTTTGCTATGTGTGTGTGTGTGTATACATACATACATACATACATACATACATATATATGCCACTGACATTCCAAGCTAAGGGGAAGTAGACAGATATGTATGAGACAATGGGCTTAGTAAAATTCTATCAATGAGATGACTTACAAACAATAGATTTTTATTTCTCTTGAGTTTGAAGGCTGAAACATCCAAGATCAAGACCCTGGAAGGTTGAGAATCTGATGACCCCATTTTCTGGTCTGTAGAAAGCACCTTTTACTAGGTCTTCACATGGAGATAAGGGGCAAGGTAGCTCCCAGTTGTTAAGTGCAGCCTTTTATGAGGGCACTGCTATTGTTCCACTTGAGTGTGCCCCTAAGAGTTTATATACTGAAAGCATGGTCCTCAGTATGGTGATGTCAAAAAAAGCATAATCAAAATAGGTAAAAACTTAATCTTGGTAATTAGGTCACTGAGAACAATTACCCTTGAAAGGGATTAATGTGGTTCTCATATACTGTGTTAGTTCTCAAGAGAGTGAGCTGTTATGAAAAGGCAAGATTAGCGCACCTTGCTCTCTGGCTTCCTGTCTCACCATGATCTCCCCCTCCCAGATGCTCTCACATGACCCCATATGCCACTCATCAGAAAATGGACTAATGTAACCATTAATCCTCTCCGTGGCCTGATTACCTCCCAGACTTGAATTTGTGAATTTTGACACAAACATTCAGATTTCAACAGGATGAGACTCCCAACCTTCCTCTAGGCAATTAAAAGCCGCTGAAATGGGCCACGGCATCCTCAATCAAGGTTCAGAGGCAAAGACAATGTGACTACTGAAAGAAAATTAGCATGGGGAACAGAAAGAGACTGAACCAATGTGCAGCTGAAAGATTAAAGAGACTGGGGTTCTGGAGAAGCAAGGGGGTGGATGAATTTAAAAACAAATGCAATCCCATATAATCAGCCTTCTCGACCTTGATGTGAAATGTTTCCGGCCAATGAAGACTAAGAGGTGGATGTGGATCTTTCCTTGGACCTCAAAGAGTCAACTTAGCAGGGTAACTAGATGGGCTGATGAATCAGCCACCTGTCAGGTTTTGTCCCACTGACCTCCCTGGAATCATGATAGCTCCCAGGTGGCAAGTGGGGCCTTATAAAAGGCCACTGCTATTGTTTCCCTTGGGTGTGCCCCTAAGAGTTTACGTATTGAAAGCATGGTCCTTGGTATGGACTTGGAATTCTCAAGTCTGTTGAGTTTGTAGCTTGTCGCACTAGCCACAGAGATGCCACTGGACAAAGGCGGTCCTACCAACTCTCATCGTCCCAGGGCACCCCTGACCTCCAGTTCTAGAAGCAAGTGACACCCTTCCAACACCTGGTTCTTGCAGCTTATCACAGGACGATGGATCCTGAACATGGTACATTCTGATGGCACAATGACTCAGACCATATAATCAGAATCTGAAGAAATGTGATTTTATTTCAGGTCTCTAACTTTGTTAAGGTAGGTTGTGGTTTTTTGGGCACTTCGTTTCTCAGAATACCTAAGCGGGGCATCAGATGCAGGTAATATCTAATGAATGCTTCCTGATGCTAGATACCTTTCAAGATCTTTTAGTTTACTTTTCATTTAAGTCTCACATATAATCCTATGACAGTCTCATCAAAACACCAGCTCTCCAGTTTCTCCAGGGCTGGTGCATTTTTGCCTAGTGTGCTGAAACCCAGTTCCCTTCCTGCTCTGGGCTTTGTGGATGTGTTGTTATTATCAATTAATTAGCAGCAGTATTTGCTATTGATATAGCACTTGGTATTTGTAAGCCCTTTCCTCTGGGTGTTTGTGCATGGCTGGTCTTTACAGCTGCAGATATGTTTGCTCTGACATCACCTTCTCAGCATTATTCCTATGGGCTAAATGATTTGCTTATGGCAATTGCAGGAGAGCATGCTATAGAATGCAAGATGAGCAGTAAAGAGAAAGGAAAGAAGGAAAGAGAACACCATAGGCTCGCTGCATCTGGGGCATCCAGTAAGAGGCTGAGAAGCCAAGGCTACTTACTTGCTGCATTTATGATCATAAAAGTGCAGTTATTGATGATGCTGTTTTACATTTTATGACTCGTGTTCTGTTGAAGAACTCCCTGGGGCATGGGGGTTACAAACTCCATGCTCATGGCTTTACCTTGTTCACATAGGCACTGTGCTTTCTCTCCTCTCAGGGATTTTCCTACCAATAACAGCAGAAGCAATGACAGCGGCAAGAGTCCAAACTTAAAGGGAAGGTGTAGACATTGTGATTTTCCCTCAGTTTCCCTGTGTTAAGAGGGGCTGAACTTTGCCCCCAGGAACCATTCTGCCTCCTATGAGAAGGTGGTGGTTCAGCATCTCTTTGCAAAGGCTGATGCCTGTCAGTTTGCACCGTGGGGACAATTAGAGCAAAATGAAACTGCAGACGTGAACGGGGAAAGGCTGGAAGGAATTCCAGCTAGAAGTTTGCTCCTGGTTTACACAGTGAAATATAGATTTTAATGCCCTAAAGAGGCTAAAACCATAATGCAGAGAATATGATGCATGGCAGAAGCACAAAATAGGATTGAAAGAAGGAAACTTGGAGGAGGAGACAAGTAGGTTGAAATAGAAAAATAGAGATGCATGCCTTGTGAGAGAGACGTCTCAAGGCTAATAGCCACATCAACAAACCTGAGTGAGCACCAAATTCCAGGGTCTCCCAATCCCAAGCCCCAGAAACCCAAGCACATTGCTAAGAGCAGGCTGTCTTTGGGGTCTGCTTCCTACTTGCTATTGAGCCCAGATCTCTGTAGGCCCAGAGCCTATTTCTTGAGAATCGTGATCACCTGCTTGAATTAGATTTTCAATTACCTGGAAATTATAAAAGCTGTGTTTGGTGTTTCTTTTGCTAGCTTGGGAGGAGAATCCAAGAAACTCAGCTACCTTTATTGTTCCATCTCACCATTTAAAAGGATTAATGGATTAGACATCATTCATATGTTGGTTGTGTGACACTTTGTCTTTAATTCTTTTAATTGTATAGTATATTTTTGGTGGGTTTTTGGGGGGGTCCTCTGTAGTAGGGGGCAGCTCTTAGGTGGGCGGAATAGACAAAACAAAAGACTAAAAAAAAAAAGACAATGTGACAAACGCCATGTTTCTCTGGCCCAAGATGGACACCGGTTAGACTCATGCCAGGAAGCCACATCCTCGTGGTGATACACAGATTACTAAATATGGGTTAGTTTAAAATATAAGAGTTGACCAAAAAGAGACTAAAACTAATGGGCCGGGCAGTCATTTAATTAATACAGTTTCTGTGTAATTATTTTGGGTATAAGCTAGCCAGGCTCCAAAAACTCAGCCCTCTACTCCCTACTACAGTCCTCATATAACCCAGACTGATCGCAAACTCACACATAGCCAAGGATGACTTTAAACTTCCTTTTTTCAGTCTTTCATGTGTTTTATTTTCTTCCTTCAACCATAATAATATGATATCCAAATTTTGTCTTAGCCCATGGGTCTGTAAACACAGGCTTATCCACCCCCGTTACAGGCAAGGCAAATGAGGCTTCTTGAAACGGTCTTACTATGAACCCTCTGGTTATCCAACCCAGGTCACCTCCTTGCCTGGCTTTATCTTCACTGTATTGTGTGGCCACTTCATTGAATCTCATTCCAGACTTTAGCTTTTCCATGGTTTCCATGATTTTGCCATGTTTTTCACATAAAATGTGCCTGACCTTTACTGCATTGCCGCCACCTTTAGAGCCCTGAGCCTTCTTGTCCACATGGTCACTCCCAGAGACTGCACCTCCTTTCTCCCCTTTTCCAGAACCACTTTTCCCCTCAGGCGGCATCTTTAAGGCTTGCGGATGAACTCTCCAACTTTAAACTTCTGATCCTCCTGACTCACCTTCCCAGTGCTCAGGTTACAGGCCGTGTTACCATGCCCAGTTTCACGCAGCACTTGGGACTAAACCTGGGACTTTGCCTCTACAGCACTTACCATATTCCATATGCTAAGTTCTTGACAATATTATTCATTTAATTGTCTTAACAACCATAAGAAACGAGTATTACTCTTGCAATGGATCAGGAAATATACAGATAAAGAAGCTGTGACACCCCCACCCCTCGCCAGGATGGTGCAGGAACGCTAGACCCCGATGGCATGGGTGCGAGAGAGCTGGACTCGTGCCTTGCCAGGGTGGTGGGGGAGAACTGGCTCTGGTGGAGTGGGTGCAGGAGAGCTGGCAGCCTGACCAACTCAGCTGCCATCCAGGCCCAGATCCAGCGCTTCGAACTGGCCCACCCCAACATCTACCCCATCTATGCGCTGCTGAAGTATGTGTAGACCTCCAGATACACAGTCACGGGATCTCTACGACTCAGGGCCACAGCAGGATATATGAGAGGAGGCTCCATGAGGGTCCGGAATTGATGGTGTAGCAGAAGCCAGAGACCTTGAACTAGACTAATGGCTCATTGCCATGAATATTTGCAAGCAAAGTTGTGTGGGCAAACTGGTACACCACGTGACACCCCAAAACTTCCAATGCCACTACAATGAACGGATATGTGATGGAGAGGCAGGAAAGATGGTACATGCCCAGAAGGCTGTGGTTGACTGGGGAGCAGGTTGTTGCCAAGGGGGTCGGTGAAGTGGTTTTTTTTTTTCTAATTTTTATTTTATTCTTTTCTTTTTGGGGGGAGGTTACAAGGGTGGAGGGCAGATATGGAAGGACTGGGAAATGAGTGGGATTGGGGTGCCTGATGTGAAATGCCCAAAGATTCAAGACAAAAATTATACTAGAAAAAAAGAAACTTTGGCACACATGCGTTAAGCATTCTGTGTGCGGCCACACTGCTCATGTGTAATAAAACCAAGATCCAAACTCAAGGAGTCTGGATCCTGTCTGTGTTTTTACCTTTGCATTAGAGAAATGCTATCAAAGCAAAGGGCAATTTAAAACAGACAGTGCAAACACAGAGCAGAAGGTGAAGTACCCAGGATGGAGTGGAAAGGAGGAGAAGGAGGAGATGGTGGTCAAAAGCAAAAAGCCACATTTAGATGAAAGGAACAATTCTGGTTTCTGGTTTTTCTTTCCATCTGTGGCACTGTGAGCATGGTTAATACAGTGCATTGCACTTTCAAAATTGCAAAATTATTTAATGATCTAACCATAAAAAAGCAAATAAATAAAATGGCGGAGGTGTTAACTAATATAACATATTCCTGGCTGTTTTCATAATCATGAAATCAATGTTTATTCTACAAGAAACTACAACTATAGAACCATAGATGTAGCATGGACAAGGCCCTGAGTCTAATCTACAACACAGGAAAAAAAATCACATTAAGTAAATACACCCATAATTTTTCCATTTACAATAATATGGGGACTGTGGAGATGGCCCAGTTGGTTAGACCCTGTCTGCACAAACATGAGGACCTGAGTTTGGATCTCCAGCACATGTGGAAGCTGAGGCAACACCTGCAACACGTCCCCTGGAGGAGCAGAGATACCTGGATCCCTAGCCAAACTCTAGGTTCCTTATGCTTTCTAATTACATATGTGATACATGTATGCTAAAAATAAATTGTGAAGTGATGCACCAATACAGTGAAAGAAAGCTCTTTATTACCCCTCTGCTTTATTACACTTCCAAAAACCAAAAAATATAGTTAGCAGTTTGGAGAGTTCCTTATCATTCCAGGTTTTTGTACACACACACACATACACACACACACACACACACACACACACACACACACGTGCACACACATGGAACTCTTCTAACACAAAATGGTAGATCAATCCCTGTTATTGAGCTTGCCCAAACTATATAATGTATGTGTTTCAAGACAGAAATACAGAACTCATTTTCATGAACTGCTCATTCTCCATTGGAGAGAATTCCAATTCATGTCCAGCCATCACCCCACAAGTCATTTCCAGTTCTAGTATCATTGTGAAATTCCTTGTAGAAGCATTTCTTCAAGAATGGAATCATTCTTGATTCCAAACATGCAAATTCTGGACCACTAGATACGTAGATGAGAGAGAGAGAGAGAGAGAGAGAGAGAGAGAGAGAGAGAGAGAGAGACATGTGTGTTTAAATTTTGGTAGACTCTTCATACTGAGAAAATCCATTTCCTAAATAAAATGTAAGCCTCCATTAGGACTACTGTGAAAAAGTAAAAGATGAGCCAGGCAGGTGGTGCACGCCTTTAATCCCAGCATTTGGGAGGCAGAGGCAGGTGGATCTCTGTGAGTTCAAGACCAGTCTGGTCTATAGAGCAATTTTCAGGACAGGCTCCAAAGCTACAGAGAAACCCTGTCTTGGAAAAAAAATAAAAAATAATAAACAAGCAAACAAAAAGTTAAAGATAACAAATAGAAAATTTCATATTTCAAATAAAAGGCATTGGATACTGTTTTGTTTTTTAAAATCATCTTTTTTCTTACTTTCAATACCTTTTTAAACTCGTGTTTTAGAAATTGCATATTAACATTCACTTTGAGACAAACGACATTTTGTAAATAACACTCAGAAGATCTGTGTTATGATTCTAATATGAAATGTCCCCCACGTAGACAGAGGCCGCTTATTCATTTCCCGGCCACCCAGACCCAAAATAATCACACTGAAACTATATTAACTGCAATACTGATTGGCCATGACTCTAACGTATTCCTAGCTAGCTCTTAAATCTTAAATTAACCCATTTCTATTGATCTGTGTATCGCCACGTGGTTGAGGCCTACCTATAAGGTTCCATCCAGCATCTGTCTCCTGCGGTGGTACATGGCTTCTCATTGACCCTCCCTACTCTCTTTCTACATCTATCTGCTTGGAATTCCTGCCTTGTCCTATTCTGCGCTGCAATAGGCCCAAAACAGATTCTTTATTAACCAATGGTATTCACAGCATACTAAGGGGAATCCCACATCACCCCTACATATTCCACTCTGTGCAAAGTCCAGCTGAGTCTTTAGAGTTAAAGAACACTCCTTTAGGTCAGTGTGGCAGCAGCCTAACCATCCGTAACTACATGGTTAAATATTCATAATTCTGTTTTCCAGTTTCCTTATAATACTATATTCCACCCTGGCTCCCTTTTCTTGAGATCTGGGTATGGTTATGAGGTTCTCAAACCTACTTTGGTAACGGTTCAAGGATGGAACCAAACACATTCAAAGAGTGGAACAGCACCTGGAATCCTAAAACAATAATAGAGATGAGAAGACAGAGGCTAAGCTTTGAGCGGCAGCATCCTTGCTGTGTTGACGGCCGGGCTCCAGGAGGACTTTCAAGAAGGGAACCAGTGAGGAGCCAATCAAAGCCATTCAATCCACTAGGAGGATCTCACCCAAAGCATGGCAGGGGACTTCAGGTGATAATAAATATAGCACATGGCTGTGACTTCCCGAGACCATCAAGACTGTGGGAGCCCTGATGGGGAGACAGAACATCCCTGCTTAAGTCTCCCTCCATCATGTGACCTGTGTATGAGCCCTGACATCACGGCATGAAGGGTTAGGGATTCCTGCATTAGGAAGAATGGGGAAGAAAGCCACTTTAAAACACATTAAGGTTAGATTCTTCAGTGGAGAAACCTGCCTAGGAGGATATATATGTATATATTCTGATTTTTTTTAAGTTATTTTGGCTTAGATGCTGGTGACTAGAAAATCCAACCAGTATGGTGCCAGCATCTGGTGAAGACCCTGTAGCTGTATTAAGATGGCAGGTGATGTCACATGGGGAAGACACTAGGAAAGAGAGAAAGCAGAAGAGTGAAGAGACACCAGGGTTACTCTTTTATAATAATACACTCTCTCTGAATCACCTCTATTTCTGTAAGATATAATTAATCCCCTCAGGAAAACAGTCATGATGAAATCACCTCCCTCTAGGCCCCACTTCTTAAGGGTTGTCCTGGATAGTTTTATGTCAACTTGACACAAACTAGAGCCATCTGAAAAGATGGAACCTCAGTTGAGAAAATGTTTCCATACTATCTGGCAGTAGGGCATTTTCTTAATTAGTGATTGAGGAGGGAAGGCCCAGCCCATTGTGGGCAGTGCCACACCTGGGCTGGTAGCCCTAGGTTCTATAAGAAAACAGATTGAACAAGTCATGGGGAGCAAGCCAATAGGCAGCACCCTCCATGGCCTCTGCATCAGTTCCTGCCTCCAGGTTCCTGCCCTGCTTGAGTTCCTGTCCTGACTTTCTTGGATGATGTGGAAATGTAAGCTGAATAGGTCCTTTCCTCCCCAACTTGTTTTGATCACCGTGTTTCACTGCAGCAATAAAAACCCTAACTAAGATAAGGGTCTATATCTTTTAACCCAAACACCTTGGGCCCAAGCTTTTGCGGAACAAAACTTTATCTAAAGCATGGCACCAACACCTCACTGGATACGGCGTGAGGCCTCTCTGACCACACTGTGGTTTGCAATACGTTGTTTAGGATACTGTACCATGAGAGTAACTAATTTTGATTAGTTTTTTTTAAAAAATCTTGTTCCTCTACTTTGACTAAGATAGGTTTATTTGCATGTTTACAAACATTAATACCTGGAAGAATTTTCAGTCTTCCTCACCACCCAGTCTTGTCAGCATCTCAATTTGCCCTTTCAGGCAAAAATCTATAGGGTAAGCACAAAGTTTCCTGTCTTTGGAAGCAGATTTTCATCCAAATTTTGCAGAGTGGAAATTCTGCATTGGAATGTAAGTTGGGGGAAAGAATGGGAAGTTACTCAGTAATCAAATTTTGCCCACTTCCTTTTATGTGCAATCCTGTGCAGTTACAAAGACAACTTGTCTGTCTGGCTATGGTGGAAGGAAATAGCTGCATGCCACTAGGCTGGACCAAAGAGGGGAAGAAGCGGTCTGCCTGGGTGGACCAGTAAAGCTGGACAGAAGTTGTGGCTTGCACAACTCTCTTCTCGCTGGGTGTGTGTCGCCTTTGCGAGGTTGTTTTTCAGCACAGGGATTTCGTGTGTTGATCCCTCCTTAACAGCCAGCACAGCCAGGCAGCTTTTAATGGAGAAAGACACAAGAGGGACTAACAGCTATTCCAGCCTTTCCTCGAGTGAACACTCTTTTTTTTTCCCCTTCTACATTATCAAATGCTACGGTACTTTAAACTTCTCCCATCATTAAGCCTTCTGAGTGAAATATTGAACTGATTAATGTGGCATTTTCCACTAAACTGTTTCAGGAAATGTTGTACCTTACCAGTGGGATGCCTCTGAATAATGTAACCTCCTTAGTATAATTAAAACTAAGTTCTGAAGTTAGTACCTTTTCTCCCTGGAGGCACTCATCAAAATGTCAAGTGCTCCTTCTAGTAAAACTGCAATCCCATAATACAAACAAATATATTACCCACTGCTCCTCATGAGCAAGAGGCCCTTGTTCCTTTTTTCTTTTTTCTTTTTCTTTTTTTTTGTCACCTTATTTGGAACCTGAGCAAGCAGCATAAGAAATATAGTCACCGAAAGCTATCTGAACCCCCACATTGACCCATGTTCTGTGCCAGTGCCTGGCTTGCATTTACTAATACGTCTTTTGATTGTCTTCAACAGATGAACGTTTTTGTTGTTCTGTTGTTATGGATGCATAGAAAACCGTATGGATATTAAAAGTCATTTGCTTTTCTAGGGATTTTGTGCATTTTTTTAAAGGGGGAAAGGGGAGTCATGATGCAGGGCCCTCTTCTGGCAGAGAAGCGTTTAGACAGTCTCGTAGATCCAGTGGCTTGGTTTTTGGTTGTTGGCTTTTGTTGCTATTGTTGTTGTTTTAGGAGAATTTTTTGAAATCATCTTGGTAGAATGTAAATTATAAAATGAGTACTCAACATTATTGTCAACATTTGCAACACTATCTCCTGCAGGGACAGGGGACAGCCTACCCCTCACGGGGCTGCTTCCAGAAGCCCTGCTCTTGTGGCTCTAGAGGAGCAAGATAGATTGCAAGAAGATAAGGAGAAGCCGGGCAGTGGCGGCGCATGCCTTTAATCCCAGCACTCGGGAGGCAGAGGCAGGCAGATCTCCATGAGTTCGAGGCCACCCTGGTCTACAAGAGCTAGTTCCAGGACAGGCTCCAAAGCTACAGAGAAACCCTGTCTCGAAAAACCAAAAAAGAAGAAGAAGAAGAAGGAGGAGGAGGAGGAGGAGGAGGAGGAGGAGGAGGAGAAGGTAAGGAGAAATGGTATCAGAGCCTGTCCTCTCTGATACAAATACTAAGTTTGTGAGGCAAGTTCATTATGCAGGCATAGGACACTTATTTCTGGCTATCAGAGAACCTGGTATCTTCTCGCAAATTATTGGCTTTTTCTAGAAAAACCTAAGAGGTGTCAAAGGTTCCCAAATAACAGCCCATTATTTTCTTCCATTATAACTGGTCTTCGTTTTGCTTCCTAGAAATGATATTAGTTTCTCCCCTAGAGCCTACACATGCCGTGCAGGAGTCCCAATCCCAAATATGATGGCCCTGCCAGTCTCCATCTGGGAAGGAGGCGGGAGGAAGTGACAACGGAAAGTGCAGACACTTGGAGACAGAGGGAGCCCAGCGGGACTCTGAAAGGGAAATATTCAGTGCTGGAACGTGCTTCTTACCAAATCATGTTTTCATTCTCTGAAAAACACGCTTCTTTCCAGTCTGCAGGCCAGGCTGGCTGCCACTCCTCTTTGCCTGCCAACTCGTCATTAGCAAACAGTGAGTGACGGTGCGGCTGCCCAAGAGAGAGGAGGTGGAGCCTGCACAGCACCAAGCAGGGGAGAAATGGGTGTCAGTGAGGACAGAGCCCTCAAGTGCCAGCCTGGATGAGGCTGTCGGGGAGCCGCAGAGTGAAGAGGAAGGTGGAGCTGGCAGAGCCGAGAAATACAGCGTGGACTGTGCAGCTGAGCAGGTGTGAATACCTAAAAAAGCAGGCAGCTCAGCGTGCATGGGGCTAGCGCACTGGCTGAGGTAGAATGCTTTCTATTCCCAGCCCATGACAGAAATGCTTAGAGCCAATAATTCAAGAAAGTTGTTCCCTGAACATCCAAGTCCAAGTTGTTTGAAAGAGAGACGCTTTAACATCATTTACATGAAATCAGAAGTGTATTGAAAAGAATTGAGGTTCGTCTCATTATGATCCAAGGGCAAGAAGACATCCGGGGCTGGTCTGCCCTTGAGCCAGAACTTAGCCACAGGTAGCAGCCCAGGCAGCCATTCTGGCAGCCTGCTTAGTGCATGCCCACCTCTCTGTGTGGTCTCACCCTCTCCTTGTTTGTCCATGCTTCTTGTTTCTTTCTCCAGTTCCTTTTTAATGTTTAAATAGCCAGACATGGTGACTACATCCCCAGAGCTTAATTGTCCTCTGTTCAAATGAACCATAAAATTGAATCAACTACTCATTCTCATTCACAATTTCCAGAACAGACCATTTGCTCTGCCTGACCTAGGCTCATCTGTTTCTTAAGCTGGCATATGCTGGGACTTGGTGATCAACAGCCACTCAGAGTCCTGAGAAGAGGGCTGTGGACCAGGAAGCAGGGCTGAGCATAAACTCCCTTTACTAGTGACTCTCGAGGACTTTAACATTAGCAAAAATTGTCTTTTGAGATGGCAAAATAATAAACATTTTTTTATTTTGGAAAAAAAAAAGGTTTACTGGAATTTTTCCCATTTCTGAAAACTTTTAAAAGGAGCATGAAGTCACTAACTTGTAACCTACCAAATAGGGCAGCAGTGTTTAATCCTTTTGGGGTCAAATGGCCCTTCCACAGGGGCCACCTGGTGTCCCTTTCCTCCTCAACCTTCAAGCTTCATGAAGCTGTGTGCTTATAAAGACAATATTCTCAGTAAGAGGACCGTCTTCAGGCAAATCTGCATATCAGAGATTTACATTACAATTCATAGCATCAGCAAAATTACAGTTATGAAGTACCAAAGAAATAATTTTATGGTTGTGGAGGTCACCACAACAT